>JAJHUR010138885.1:0-150182 GCA_027495735.1 Lutjanus campechanus
AATGTACAGTTCACTTTGTTTTCCACTTCTCCTCTTCCTCTTAAAAACTTCACATGCAGAGGAAGGCAGGAGGGTGAACGGGTGCGGGGAGCAAAAGTGCTGGTGATGGGTAACAGATCAAGTTAAACGGGGAATCCTACAAGAAAAAAAAACGAGGTGGAGGAGGAGGGTGGGGTTGAGGGTTGGAAGGGTGTAGGAATTCAAGTCAAGATAAATGGTGTGTTTTGCAAGGGTACTGTGGCACAGTGATGTGTGTGTTAGAGAGACAGACATGAACAATGTGATTTTAACCAGTGACAGGTGTAGTGTTGTTCATCAGCCAAAGCCAGTTCAGAGAAGTGATCATTTAAGTTTATTCCTATAAAAACAGGTTTATAAAGATACATTATTATATACTGTGATTTGAAATAATTTTTCCCACATACAAAACAAGAATTTCTCCTCTATCACATCCCTGACTTACCAACCCTTGTTAGTACATCTAAGCTGAATTGCGCACAATTTGAAGATATTCAGGACGTTGTGAACTGTATTCCAGCCATCATATTCCTGTTTGAGCTGCAACTATTAGCTGATTAATCAATTAGTTGTCAACTATAAATTAATTACCAACTATTGTGATAATTCGTTAATTGTTTTGTGTCTTTTTTAAAAGAAAAAATATCAAAATTCTCCAATTTTATGTGAATATTTTCAAGTTTCCTTAGTACTCTATGACATTTTAGTGAACAGCTTTGGGTTGTAGACAAAACAAGACATTTTAGGATGTCACCTTGGGCTTTGGTAAAACAAATGAATATTTCCAACATTTTCTGTCAATTTACAGACCAAAAAACGTATTAATTAATAGAAAGAGAAAATGATTGACAGATTATTCAGTAATAGAAATAATTGTTAGTTGCGGCCCTAAATTTTACATGTCACAGGCAATATGATCACATTTTGTCACATTTGTTTGAAAACTTTTTCACTCTGCTCTGATTTAGAGCTTGCCACAGAAAATTCACACCTTACTAATAGTTTTTTAAAAAGAAACTTAATGTCAAATGTTGCAGGAGAAGTCAAGTGCACATAAAAACACACATCATGGTTTATTTATAATAAGTTTTCTGCAGAGGGACTTAACACTTGGTTATAGTATACACAGAGTGTTGACTCAAATATACACAGCCATCCATGACTGTCAGAGGTTCCTCGCCATTCTGGCAGGAATTTAGTGTGTTTACATTCTTGCATTGGGAGTAAGAGAGAGTTCTTACTTTGGCTTTATTTCAGCCACTTTTTGCTTGTACTAAAATGTCAACTTGTCCATGAGAAGTACACAGTAGGTGCCGCCTTAGATGCTTATTTTTTTATTTACTTGTTCTTTCTTTTAACTAAGCCTAGCAACTCCTAATTGTATCTTTCTCAGATCTTGGATTCAGGCCTTGAATTTAAAGGGACACTTCAGCCCAAAATCCAAAATACATATTGTTTGTATGGCCTGTGGTGCTGTTTATCCATCTAGATAGTTTTGGTGCGAGTTGCAGAGTTATTAAGATATTGGTTGTAGAGATGTCTGATTTCTCTTGAATTTCTTGAAAGAGATAGTGGTGTTGAATTTTTCAAAAGTATTCTTTGGCTTTTTTGAGAGAAGGCAGGCATCTCTACGGCTGATATCTACAAAACACTACAACTCACACCAAAACAATCTAGAAGCATAAATAGCACTACAGGCCAGACCAGAAATATGTATTTTTGTTTTTGGGGTGAACCGTCCCTTTTAAATTGGTGACAAAAAGTCATATAAATAAATCTTTGATTATATATATGAGACAATCAATCAATTAATTGATTTTGATCTTGCCCTTTACCTGAAGGAGACACACACTCGCACAGAAGTGCACACACGCAGCACTTTAATGGATTTCAGCACTGATAAACTGTGTTTTAATCGGATTAGTGAAATATGTATACATTCACACTAATGCACAGTGTACATTCCTGGCATAGCCTCGGTGGCTGTTAAAACACAATGAGGTGAGACTGGTGTTTCTCCTCTCGCTCTCTCTGACTCCATTAGAGTGACAGTGAGCAGACAGGGTGAGGAGGTGAGATACTGCAGACTCAGGGTGGAGGGAGACCGGCCTGTTGAGAGAAACCCAGCTAACCCCCTCCAAAACTTGACCTTCTCTTCTCTGACTCACTTAGACAACAAACAGTCGTCCATATAAACATGTTCACTCAGACAAAGGATCATGACTTTTATTGCTGTTGTGTTACTTCAGGTAGTGTCCCATCCTAAATTAACCAAACGCTTGATTAAATGACAACCCACACAGTTCACCTCCGATTTAAAAAAAATACATATTTTACCTGTAGTATCCTTTATCCATTTAGATTGTCTTGGTGTGAGTTGCAGAGTTTTGGATATATTGGCCTCACCCAAATATAATGGAACTAGATGGTGCTCAGCTTGTGGTGCTCAAAGCACCATAAAATGTGTTTGGAAAACTCAAAAGCAATGTCTCATTATAGTATTCACGACCCGGTTACTCAAGATAATCCATAGACCTTGTTGTGAGCAGTTTCATGTAGGAACTATTTTCTTTCTACTGTCCACCAACAGGATTACTGTGCATAAGTAAGTGTGCATCTACTCATGGATGAGAGGCTTGTTCTTGTGACAGCGCAGGATGTAAACATTAATGGTGTCATCCTTGGCTGAGCTGTAACCTCTTGTCCATGAGAAGATGCATGCTTCCTTCTATGTGGCGATTTGGTTGGTGGGTGTAGTTTGGTAGGAAAAAATTTCTTTCATGAAGCTTATGACAGGTCATGATTTCTGGTAAGAGATATTGCCGTCGAGTTTTTCCACTGTATTTTTTTAGTGCCTAGTTCCTAGTTCCATTATATTTGAGAGAAGGCAGATATCTCTACAGTCAATATCTCCTAAACTTGGCAACTCACACCAAACCACAGATTACTTTCAAGAAACGGTCATGCAGATAAGTAGTTTTTGCTGCTGCCATGAATGTGGATCCAGCTGACATTAGACTGCATATAAACTAGAATAAGGGTCTACATCTCAGGGCAGCGGCTCTGTAAGGCTGGACTTCGGCGCAGCAATGTCTAAAATAATACCAACAGCCAATAATGTTCTTGATTAAAGCTGGATAGGCAGTTTATTTTGGTGTCACTGGACAAAAGTTAAAATAAAAACATTTAAGCATAATGTATTTCAGGAGGTCTGAGAGAAAACTAGACTTCTGCTCCTCCTCTTGTCTCTGTTTTAATGCTTTAGAAAGACTGGCCAATAGTTGATTTTTTAATCGCATTCCCAAGTATTTTACAATCTGGGAATGAAACTCAACGATCAACCACCTTCGAGCCACCGACCCAAAGAGTTGATAATTAGTCTGTCTCCAGAATCACTTACTGGACCTTTAAATTGTTAGTCTATAAAGTATCAGAAAAGAGTGAATTAAGTCCATCACAGTTTCCTCAAGCGATGCCTTCAAATGTCTTCTTTTGTCAAACCAAAAGTCCAAAACCCAAAGATATTCTGCACAGTTTACAGCCACATAATAAGACAGAGAAAACCAGCACATTCTCACAGTTGTGAAGTTGGAATCAATGTGTTTCTGGTGATTTTACTTGAAAAAATTCTGCAAATAAGTGATTATTCAAATAGCTATAAATTCATTTCATGTGGATTGACAAAGTGATCAACCAATACATTGTTTCAGCTCTGGTGAAAATGCTAATGTGCTTAAAATGACAATGACAATGCTAAAATACTGATGTTTAGCAGGTATAATGTTTACCAACTTGACCTCTTAGTTCATATTAATTGCTGCTATTTTAGCACAAAAGGAAGTAAACTGAGGGAATTCATTCATTCATTCATTAACATCATTGGTTTTGTAGATATTTGGTCATAAATTAAAGTACTGGACAAAGTTCTGACCTTATAGTTATTATTAAACATTAACTGCCAGAAATAAAACTGTGAGCATATTCATCTCCCAACCACTTGATTCAAACCACATTCTTGCTCATTTTCCTTTTAAAAGATGAACAACTCATCACCCGTGTAACTATATTAAAATCCCTATTAAGATCCACTGTACTCCCACAGTAGTTGTGAATCACGGAGCGAAGGCTGTCATCCATCTTGGAAAACCCTGCGTGAAACAAGTTTAGATGGTTCCTCTGATTTATAGGTGTAGCAGTGAATTGCAGTTAGAGGAATGTATTGTTTTAGAGCAGCCAAGCTTACAGTGCTTATATGAGTAGGTCGTATTTTTCGTTGTTGTGCCTCACTCCCATCAGTGCTGACTGCCAACTGAGTAATCCTCAGCCAGCGGATGGTGTTGGTGGGTGAACTGGACTTCATGAGATCAATTCATTTGTTTCTATTCATGTGTGTCAGTGTGTGTAATGATTCAAAGAAAGGCTGTTGTTGAAAAACAGCTGGTGTGCTGCATCCGAGTGTTGAGTTCATCCTATATCATATTATACACTGGCATACATATAAATAACGCAACTACAGCCATGATGACTGCAGGTGTAGTTAAGAAACAAAAAAGTTTTTATTCATCTAGTTTACTTGAGCCTACTCTCTTGACTGTTTAAATTCTGAGCATTATCAGTCTAATAAGTCTTCTTCTTCTTCTTCTTCTTCTTCTTCTTCTTCTTCTTCTTGCTCTGTATGTTATTTTTTGAATTTTTTGCATTCTTTTGCCATTTCTTTCCCTAAACTAGTGCTGCCCGAAGTGGGGCCCATGGGCCAAAGTTGGCCACCATAAGGTTAGATTTGGCCTACTAGATATTTCTTGTGAGGAAAAAAAAATATTTTGTTAAATTATAATATATATTACTGGCTTTTTGTTTGATTTTTTGTGAGGTAAAATGTTCTTTAAGTAGGATCCCCAATCATTATAATTGACCCGCTGCCAAACCCATGTAGAGAGTTTGGCGATATATCTGTAATGTTTGCCCCAGACTATAGTACAGTATGTCAATCAACCACTCAGGCATGTGAAACCAAAACGAGACGCTGTAATCTGAATTGTGATTTGGTCCCATAAGTGCTGGAGTTATAGGAACTGGTGCCATATTGGCAGCAGGTGTTAGTACCCAACCCTAGTCCTGGAAATCCATCACAGTGCGGAAGCTAGATACTTTTGAAATGCTTTTTCAACTTTGATCTTGAGGGAATCTGAGCATGGCGGGCGGAGTGACATGTTGCTCCGCAAGTCAGTTAATTAACTGGTGCTTTCACCATTTTGGATCTTAAATATACAAAACAATAGGTGTTTGCTTTTGGCCTGTGGCTCAACCTTAAGTTTCTTTTTTTTTAGGGAAAAAGTTTCGTCCCCCCTGCCCTATACTTCCCCCTTCTTTTTCTTCTTCAGTATCTTCTCCATCCTCTTTCATTGTCTCTCTTACACCATAATGCTCTGTGAGTCTGTCTAGCGCTGAGCCTCAAACTCAACCTCACATTCTGGGTGTTTAGGGTTTTTTCCAGCCTTGCTCCGTGTCCCAGTCCCAGCCTTGTCACTCCTGTAATCTCCTGAGCCAGGTCCGACGGTGCGACCAGTGCTTGTGTGCGACAAGGGCTGTGTGTGGTAGCCTGGTACAGCCCTTTCTCATGACTGGGAAATAATCCTCATTATAACACTCTCCGAGCCTTTCTCACGCACACACACACACAATATGCACGCGCACGCACACATTTGTTACCCTGATCTGCATCTCTCAGGTCTGCAGAAGAAAGTCTTTCAGCCCGAGAAGAGAAACATGTGAAAAATAGAGAGGAATTGTTCTTCTCATCTTCTGTTTCAGGTGCTTTCATCTCAAGGACATCAACATGCTTTGGCTACGCGCAGGTACTCTGCCGCTCTGTCCGCTCGCTCTGCTTCTCTTTAGATGTGATTTATTAGTTCCTACCTGATGAGGGGCTCTCTGTTCGTATTCACCTCTTAATTAATGTCTGTCTCATAGTGATGCTCTTCACTGTGTTACCAATAACCCTGTCTTTGAAACAAATGGAGACGATCTATAGCTCTCATTTTATATGTCAGAGCTGTCTAACACTTTGTAGTGTAGATTTGACACATTTCCTTTGATTTATTTGTCTGTATGTATGTTAAATTGTTCACTGTAGGCAATGTATTACTAGACTGTGCAGCATCTTGTAAATCAGCTGAGAGATGGTTTGCTTCTGTACATTAATTATTTCAACATTAATAGGACGTGTTAGCTTGTTTTTAGTTGATTTTTGTCTTGTGCTACTGGGAAAAACATACAACGGAGAATGTAATTTAAATCAGGCTTATATGAGAATAATTTTCAAAACTACATTGATATCTAGGACGTAGACTAATGGCTCGTGTTTATACTGTGGACCTGTTATATAACACCTTGAATGATTCTATAGACATTGGTTGAATGTTGGTTGCAAGCATCTTTGAAATTAGTTAACTGAATTGATGTTAAATCTCTTCAAAAGTGTCTTCATTTCCCGTACAATTTATGTATATGTGTTGTGGTTGTGCAGCCAAGTTCATTCAGGTCTTACTGTTTGATAACCAGATGGACTTTGTTCCTCCTCTCAAAGTGTTTAATTATTAACAAACACATGTGAGCACACACAAATCAAATTTGGAGGCAGAAATATTATGAAATTGAAGTTCTACCAAATTGTGTTCAGCCTTTATGTTCTTTCAAACTTGTTTTCTTGCCTGTCTGTGGCATTGATAATAGTTTATATAACTCTGAAGGAAGGTGATTACATTACATACTATCATTTAAGGAAAAAGAAAAGCCGTGCATTTGATTGACTGATATAAGTCGAACCATGTTTAATGGGCACTCACACACTCGGTCCTCTGTTTGTGTTCATTTTAGATTATTACTCTGCTGACAACCCAGGCATTGAAATGGTGGCATAACACACATACACACACACACAAACAAACACGCACACACACACACGCGCGTATGCTTACACACATACACACGCACACTCCCCTCTCAGCCCCTAATCTCTCAAAAGGCCAGTCTGTATCGAAGTTAGACTGACAATCATTTCACTGTTCTTTGCTGGACACAGCTGGACAGAGAAAACATAGAGGGCAGAGAAACTTACACATCCAGTTCACAGCAATCTAAACTTGACTGATTTAGTGATTTGAAAACTTGCTTAATTTATCTTTTTATTTTTCTTTATCCACACAAAAATTGTCTCTAATGGCAGCATTATCCATAACTTTCCTTTAATCATTACAAAAAGGCAAAAACTCTGTTGTTTGTAGATGGTTACTAATGTGGTGAAAGTTCCAGAAAAGAGGCAACAGACACACTGTTTCTGTTCTCAGAGAATGTGTTCATCAGCTGAAAAGTTATGAGATTTCTTGGATTGAAATCGTACGTTATAACGTTGCCTTGTCACGTTCCCAGAACATTTCTGGGCGGTCACTATGTAAAGTTCTTTAAAGGGTACAGGGACATTACTTGGTGGACTTTCAGAGAACCTATAGGACATTCATGGAAGATTTAGGGAACCATCCCAGTTTGTACGTTGCCAGAAAATTCTGCAAACCTCCCTGCTGGTGTAAAGTCGAGTAGGGAATGTACTGCAATATGGGAATGTTCTCTTCATGTCTCAAATGTCTGCTTTGTAATGTTGTAGTGTGACCATAAAACAACTGAAACAGAATGTCCCCTTCAACTTATAAAGGGCACATTGAACTGCAGCAATTTCATAACCAAAGTAGGAGATTTTAGGAAAGTCCGCAGTGTTCTGTAAAGGTTCTGGATATTCATCACCTTTAGGAAACCTTAACAGGGTTGTAGTACTCAAGGTTCTAGTCCAGCAATTTTTGTGCTTCATTGTGTAATTACAGTCTTATCTGTTTGCAGAAATGTCAAACATTACATGTTTATATGTACTGTTGTTGTATTTTAGATAATAAATCTGTATTTGAAACATCTATTTTCTCAACAGTGCAACTAATTAAATCAGCTATAACCAATATTTTTTCTATAACAATGAGAAAACAATGTGACAATGTAAAAGCAGTCACTCGTGGTGGTGAAGCTACATCATCTGTAGCTCCCCAAGGCTTTATGGAGCTTCATAATGAGTTTCAGCTCATTGCTTAGCTGTGGCAACTTTACTGTTTTGTTTCACCCTTTATTTCGATGCAGCAGACAGCTGTTTCAGTGATAAAGCTCTAAAAAATCATTGTACACTACCTGCTCAGTACCCCAACAGCAGTTGTCAACTAGCTGGTGAACATAGTGGAGCTTTAAGCAGCTAAAGAGCCAGATATTTTTCTTAGGAGTTGGTAGAGACCAAAACCAGTGCTAAAACAGAGGGGCAAGTTCACAAAAGGATTGCACCACGTTTATGGCCATTAAACCTGTGCAATAAGACAAAAAAATAAAAAATAAAAAAATCCTGAAAGGGGTAAAATGTAGCCCTAACTGCCAAACAAGTAGTGTCTTGATGCGCTGATGTTATTGAACAACTTCAGTTAGGTATTATGCATACAAACACCAATGCTAAAAGCCACATTGCACTCAAGTGCAAATGTTAATGGGTGTGTTTGCACTGTAATATCATTAGCGCAATATCTTTTGTGTATTGGACATTAGAACGGCAAGTGATGCACAATTCATAGTGCTATCAGTGAGCTCAATCCAGTCTTTGTGACTTTTGTGAATGTCTCACCTTCACCAGATACATAGAAACAGTTTTTTATTTGAAAATCAACTTAAATGGTGTCATATGTCAAAAAGTAAAAAAAGGTAAAAAGATGTTGAACAGACACGACTGGGTTTTGGAAGAGGACTTGATTTTCAGCGTAGGTCTTGAACTTCTGCCACTCTTGACTTGAACTCAGCTTGTTCTTAGACTTCTCTTGGACACAAAGATGTCTTAATTACAGCCCTGTTTTATATTTATTCATATTCTCTCTGTTTCCCTTTGTAGTTTTTTCCATTTCCATTTCCAGTCCATCCTTGGACATCAAACTTGTATTCTGTCTTTCTTGCCCGCACTCTCCTCAACCTCTATCTACCTACCCTCCCCTCTCCCTCTATCTCTCTATTTTTCGTTATCAGGCCTGCCAGCTTAAATTTACTGCCTCTTTGGGTGGGGTGCACATCTGGATCTTATTTTCCGGGGAACCATCCTGCTTTTCTCCCCCTGCACTGGCATGTATTAAGAGACATTAACCATCTGTGGCTATCCAGCCAAGAATGCCAGTCAGTATAAACATGCAAGTTTTCTCAAGAAAACTTGACAATGTGAGATTTCTAATGTTAAAAAAAATGAATCTGGGTTATTCTTGATTTGATTTGTTGGAGACAAGTGGCTTGGTTTGTTGAAGATGTTGATGTTTATGCTGTTGCACAGCATCAGCTCTGGATTTGGATGTGATAAAGCATTCCCAAGGTAACATGGTTCATTAAATAATTTGTGGTAAACGGTAGCAATGTGTGGAGAGAAACTGTGACAACAATACCAAAAAATTAGTTTCTGTTTGGTTTCTGATGAAGAGAAAAGTGTTAGAGGAGGACAAAAAAGAGGGAAAGGGAGATTTTTTCCAATGCTAACAGAAAAATTCCTTGCATTCCCAACTGAGTAGCTGCTTAATCTATCGGAGAAAGAGTGTGTGTGTGCGTGTGTGTGTGAGAGAGAGAGAAGAAAGAAAAAAAAAGAAAAGGAGAAAGACTGGGGTTGCCTGCCCACCCACTGTATACCAGGTCCTCACCCTCTGCTTCACCCCCCCTCCGTCCTGCTCCCCCTCTCTTCTCTCACACTCACTCTGTTTCCAGCATCTGCAGTTTGGGACATCTAGTGACAGAAACGAATCACCTACTGCCATGTAACATTTCAGTTGGTTGCTCTGGTGCAATAGAGAGCGCTGGTTTACTCTTTACTAAATATAGCTATGCATAAGAAAGTGCTTGTGTTCCACATGTTGGTGTTTTAAAGATTAAGTGGGGTCATGTGTTTGGGATTTGTGAGGCTTTGGCTATCAAAGGGTGAAAATGACCCTGGGGTGAGGTAAGGCGAGCTTAGGGAATTATAAAATTACCTGTGCAATATCATTGTATAAAAATGTTTTAAAACATGCCACACACAGTGAGAAGCAACCTTTGTATTATGTATTGTATCGAACAAAGAAAATGCGGACAACGCAATCTATTGTTATACTGGAATTTTAAACAATACCTTTTTCATTTTACCATTTTCAGAACTGAGGGCATGAAATTTTGGATTTTGATTAAAGCTATGATATGTAACAATTCCTCTAAAAATGTCTAACAACGCAAAACATATTTAATATATTTTGTTGAGTTGTGTACTTACATGATACAAAACGTTTCCAATAATGGTCAAACACAGAGAAATCTGTAAATTAGCCTATTCAAGGCAACAGTCTGTTCCCTGTTAGCCATTGCTAACTAGCCGCTAGTTGCTATGGCTTCCAGGAAAACACGGGACACGGTGGATAAGTCAGTGAGTGTAGAAGGAAGATGGGAATGTGACTAAACGTAACGTGAATAAAGCTTTAATATTACTTTGCCCATGAACAAGATTTCTGCCTGATTCAGTTGTGGTTGTTCAAAAGTGAACATAACAACGCCTATGATCCCACACTATGTCATCAAACTACATCTTTTGTTACGAATTTATCTTATTAATTAATCTTAGAAATTTATGTAAGTGAGAGTGAGAAAGAGCAGCTGGTATCAATACGTTTATTCATTGGAAAATGAATATTAAAAACCATTTCAAGTATTCAGAATCGATATGTATCGATAAATTGATGTTTTTGACAACACTAAACAAAAACCAATGTCTACATTTAAAAAATGCATAAAAACAGTAGTTACATGTTATATATTTTGAGATATGTTCTTACATTATCCCAGATGTTTCCAACAATGGTCAAACCAGAGAAATCTGGAGTTTGTTCAAAGTAACAGTGTGTAACGGTTGCTGTAATTTCTTGGGAAACATGGGATATGTCAGATCTGTCAGAGAGTGGGGAAGGCATGACTAAACATAATGTGAATAAAACTTTAACTCATTACCTCGTCTGTGAACATGATTCCTGCCTGAGTCATTTCAGAGAGATTTTCATCTGTAATGGTGTTTTTTTAAACACTGAGGAAATCAACTCCCTCAATCCCAGGCCACGTCTTTTGTTATTGTTTTAATGTGACTCCTAGCTACAGAACTTGAGTGTTTTTGTGATTATATACCATCAAATGGCATGATTCCAGTCTATATGTTTCACAAGTTAGAGGCTGAATCATCAATATGTGATCTGTACTGTTGACTACTAACATATATTTAGTCTACTGGTCACTCTTGTAAAGTTTAAATTCTCAGTGAACAAATCAGAGCTCTTCTTTTTACATGATTTTGATATCTTTTGCCAAAGATTGTGAAATTTTGGAGTATGAATAATAAACTGAGTTTATAATATGTCATTAGATAAGTCTTAAAGGGATTGTTACAACATAAGTTTGTGCTGAAACTAGAGCCGCAGTGTGGCAGTGTGCGTGGAGCTGCTGAAAGATTCCTGTTGCTAATTCCCAGATGCTCTCCATCTCCCCTCTGTGTTCCCGACCCTCCCTTCACCACAGGTCATGATATTACCACTTCTCTGGAGCCAGTCAACATCGACACCAGTATCCTGGAAGAGTACATCAGCAAGGAGGACGATAGCACTGACATGTCAGTAGGGACTCCACACCAAACCCGGCAACGTCAAAACAACACGCACCGACCAAATCAGATCATGTTGTTACAAAGGAATTTGTTTTTTCTGATAAGGCTAATCCCTTTTTTTCTTCTTCTTCTCTCTCCCAGCTGTTTCTCAGAGGTCCACAGCGCCTCAGGACCAAATTACTCATCTCCCCAGGCAGGAGTATCCTCCGCTGGGGGGTTGGTGTGTGGTGTGAGCCCCCCTATTCCATTGCGCCAAGGAGCCCCTCTACCTGGGCCCCCGAACTGTCAGAACGCCTACCCCCCAGGTCCATCCCTGGGCCTCCGACACAACTACTCCTGCCTGGGTCAGCAGCAGCAACACCACTAGCAGCAACAGCAGCAACAGCAGCAGCAGCAGCAGCAGCAGCAGCAACAACAGCAGGCTCACGTCAAGCCTGAGCACAGGGGCCACTACGCTCCAGGGTGAGCACAACACCTCGGGGGGGAGACGGATGGATGGGGGAAATATAGCATGAGGTGGCACTTAGGAATGTTTAAGAAATGTTCAAGACACTCCTGCAGCTCACATTTTAAAGCTATTAGTAGGAACTTTCATATTTTGTTGATTTTGGAGGCCCCTGTGTACAAAAGTGATAGTGTTTCCACCAAAATAACGACAAAATCTGACATAAAAAAATGAAATTATCTGCAGAAAAATCTCATCCTGCTTCCTTTTAACTGTTTAACTGGTATTACTCACTGTGACTTTGCCTTGTTAGGTGTAAACACAGGCTTGTTTCATCTGATTTCAAGGAGAATCCAACCCAGTGGCAGACATCAAGAATAACTATACAAAAATAGCCAATCGTCTCGCTGGCAGAGGTGGCAAAGCACACGTATTCTTTACTCAAGTAGAAGTAGAGATACCTGTGTAAAAAAGAATGGTAAAAGTAGAAATACTGATTCAACTTCTTTACTCAACTGACAATGAAAAAGTACAGGCTCTGAAAGGTACTCTTCTTCATCGTCTTCAACGTCTTTCAAGTTATTTTTGTCTTGTTACATCTTTTTCGTACTTTTCCACCTTGTCACGTCTTTTACGTCGTTTTTGTCATGTTACATCTTTTACATTGTTTTTGGTTTGTTATATTTTTTATGTGGTTTTTCATCTTGTCACGTTGTGTTACATTGTGTCCATCTTGTCACATCTTTTGTGTCAGTTTACATAGTTTTTGTCTTTTTATGTCTCAAGTTGTTTCCTTGTTGTGAGGTTTTGTTATGTCTTTGTTACATTGTTTCCATCTTGTCCCGTCTTTCAGGTGGTTTTTCGCCTTGTTACATCTTTTTCACAGTTTTCCTTTGTTATGTGGATTTTTTGTCTGGTTACATTGGTCGTGTGTGGTATGCACTGATTCATACACCCAGGAATCATCTTTTCTATGGTTAATGTCCCATTCATTTAGGTTGAAATCAGTCTTGATGTTGAGAAGTCAGCGTACGCTGATGCAAAATAAAACTAATTAATAATTCCTTTCAAATGAATTGAAACCAAAACAACATGCCTATTTTGAAAATGTAAGGAGTAGAAAGTACAGATATTTGTGTTCAAATGTAGGGAAAAAAGTAAAAAGTTGGTCTTGTTTGCTTATGTGGGTCATATAGAGCATCAGTATTAAATTGAAACTGTTTAATAATCAGTTAAAATCTTCGTGTAATAGCTTTAAACGTGAACTCAGGCAGAAGTCACAGCACATGACGCAGTATTTTTTTTTAAGCATGCAACGAAACCAGACACACACCCTACTGCAGGTCCATTATGCAATCAATACCTGATTATGCTTCATTTGTACAAATAAAGCACAAGCTGGCCAAGAGGGTGAGGGAGACTGATAACAGACACAGAGAGCGTCAAATTACATCCTGCAAAAAAAAAATCCTGACGCACACAATCTTGTGTAAAGAACGTCTACACTTACTTAGTTTCTCTCTTAAATATAATGGCAGTTTAGAAAACAAGAAGAATAAGAGAGGAAGGGTTTGCCAACTTCAAGCATGGTATTTCTTTAAAAGTCAAGGTATTTCTATTATTTGAAAGTCAAATATGACTGTTCTTGTCAATATAATATCTACTGCCTTCTGTTTTTTTAGGACACTACCTGAGTCCCCCCCAGACTCCAGCTCAGAGCCGTACTCTCCTCAGCAGGTGAATGGTAAGTAAAACATATTTTTCCTTTCCCTGAAAAAATGTGCAAGAAAGAATGTGACAGAGAGAACACACACAAAAGAAAAAGAAACCATTCAACAAACAAAAACGGTGCTTTAATCTGTAGACTGAGTCAGAGGAAGCCACAGAAGTATTCATGGTGCATGTGGGTCACAGTCACCCCTCTGCTTAATCTGTTACTCATCACTTCATTGTTTTTGAACTTTTGAAAGCGTGAAGACAAAAAGACAATGCAGTTCTTGTTCATCAATATATTGAATGCAGCAAGTATCTGTCATTTATTAATCAACAATCTACAACAGGCCTATTCAAATGGTGGCCCGTGTGCTGAATCCAACCCTTTAAAGACCCCAACCTGCCCTTTGATCATTTATTTTAGTTTTTACTTTGTTTATTAGAAGAATCATCATTTTATTTATTTATTTGCTAATTAGCATTAATTGATTATGTCTGTTGTTAAGTGCAGAGACAATTTTTTAGAAAGTTTTAACTCAGGCTGTTTAATTAGAGGGAATTTAGGAAAATCAAACAGAATGAAAAAATATGTTAAATGTAACACTGTGATGATTAAAACAACAAAAAGCTAGGATTACAAAACTGCAGTACTTTTATGATGTTTCTTTTACAATGTTGAAAACTAATAAAGTATTGTTTTACACATTTAAATTCCAAATTTTACAGGACAGACACTGGAAATTCAAGAAAGTAATTGAACTGGCCCGGTTTACATAATTTATCTGAAAAATGGATTTTATCATCTAAATTAAATTTTCTGAACAAGTGTTTTGGCAAAGAATGAGGCAGCGTATCTTTGGCTTGTTTCAACATACAAGTCGAACAACAACAGTACTCAAAGTCATTATGTACTTCTTGCCGTTCACACACCTGTGTTGGTCTTGCCCATTAGTGAAAAGGTGTGGAATGGTGTTATCTGATGGGCGTCCCTCCAGTCCTCCAGTTTGAAACAATGGAAAGTACCTTTAGCCAAGGTTGGAGGGTAGTAAAATAAACTGCAGATTGAAATGAGGGCAGATCATTCTTGAGGAGAAAAAGCTGCATTCTGTCTATATAACTTTTAAAAAAAGAGCATTCCTGTGTTGCTCCTTAGCTTGTAACACCTCTATGCTTTGCCTTCTGGTTGACTCAGTAGCACCCAGTAGATAGTCTGCTGACCTCTATGATTGAGAGTGCTGCACAGTGTGGTAAACGCTAGTTATTTCAGTTGCTTTTACTTTATTTGTGTGGCAGTTATCTTTGGGTTTCAGTAGGAATACATTCATAGATCGGAACATCTCTCTTTGAAGCCAGATTTTTAGTAAGTGTCAAGTGTCAATTCTGGTCACTCTAATTTGCAATCGTATGTATAATCATATAAATATTCTGCATCATCCTCGTTGTGTCTTTTAGATCCTCACATGATCAGGACCATGACACCAGAGAACATGTGTCACATGACTCCAACGCCGCCCCTCCCGCCACACGGACACTATCCCAGCATGCATCGGGACATGTACCTGAAGCCTGAGCCCATGATATCGCAGTATCCCATTGGCCCAGCCACAAGCGGAAGTGGAGACATGCAGCAGACACAGATGCTCCATCAGCTGCTGCAGCATCCGCAGGGGCAGGAGTGAGTCATGACGATGTTACAGTAAAGGAGGGAGGGAGGGTACAGTTTGTCTGGAACAGAGGGGATGATGGGAAGGGTATGGAAGCCCACCCCCATTGTAAATCCTAATTATGAGACAAAATTCAGACTTTTATCTCACAATATTGACTTTTTATCTCATAATTATGAGTTTCTATCTCTAAATTAAGACTTCTTATCTTGTAATCTGACAGTTCATCCCAACGATTTGATTATTAATCTCATAATTATGAGTTTTGATCTAGTGATTATGACTTCATCTCCTAATTTCGACTTTTTATCTCATAGTTTCAATATTTTTATCTTGTCATTATGACATACATATTTTTTTATTTTTGGAAGGAGCAGTAAAAGTGTACAACATTTGACTGTGATTGCATTTCCTCTCACAGCGGCATCCCTGTCCACCAGGCCAAGAAGAGGAAGCACTCCGACTCTCCCAACAGCACCCTCAATTCCCAAATCCTCACAGGTATCATCAAACAAGAACCAGGTAGGCAGGCATCTTTCTTCTCTTTCTCGCCTCCTCTACCTCACGCTCACCTGCTGTCACCTACCCTTTTACTCTGACACAGACAAAGACCTTTAAAGAACAGTTGTAGACATCCATAGTAGTCTTCTATCTGTGCTTTAATTGTGTATATTTCAATGTTTTAATCACAGGTTTAATTCAGGATGCAGACAACGCCTACCTGGACCCAAACTATCAGTGCATTAAGTGGCAGCCTCACCAGCAGAGCAAATGGACGCCGCTATATGACGCCAACTGCAAAGAGCTGTGGGTGGAATTTATTTTGGCCTCATTTTGAGAAAAAAATACTCAAAGCTCCCTGGAGAGAGCCAAAAATGAAAGAGGTTATAATTGGTTAAATAAATAATTCAACAAAGCGTACAGTGGGAGTGGCAAAGGAATAGCAGGGTTGCAGAGGTCTACAAATTCCTCAGAGGTGAGCTGTGCGGGGGAGTGAACGAGTGCAGGGTTTCGGCTTAGAAAGACAACGTGAGGAGGGGTAAAGGGAAAAATTAAGTGTACACCTACTTTTGCTTTTGCAATGCCAAAATAGAAAGAAGCATGGATAGGGAGGAGGGTTAAAGTGAACTCACAAGACCTCTCAGATATGTTATCAAAACCACCTGGCTGCCCAACGCAACTTTCGGCACACTTCGTAAAGGAACCGAGGGTTTTCATTTGTTTTGAATCAGATTTATTAAGTCCTTTAGAAGATATCAGTCCTCAGGGCTGTAAAGTAGGGGCCATCAAGGGCCTATGCAGGGGGCTTTACCAATGAGGAGACGTTTACATAAAAATGTCTTGAATTTTATTTCAGCATCACAGGAAAATAATGGTGGGGTCAGGAATACCTTGTCCATATTAGTTCCCCACGTTGAGAACATTACATATGCTCTCCTGGAATATGGAAGCTCATTTCTGGCACTAAAAATAATTAAAACTTAAAAAGTCAAAATTTTGATAAAGAGTGAGTCAAAATTATAAATTATTAATTATATTAACAAGTAATTTTAAAAGAATTAATAGAAATTATGAGATAATAATACATAAATATGAGATAAATTATGAGAGAAAGTCTATTATGAAATTAAAAAAGGTATCTTGTATCTCGTGATTATCTAATAATTTCAACTTTTTTATCCGATAATTCCAAATTGTGACTTTTATCTCATAATTTCGTTTTTTTCAATTTCAACTTTTTATCTCTAAGTTTCAACTTTTTAATCTCATACTTATGTCATTTTATCATAATCATCAAGAAATCAATTGCATGTTTGACCAGCGGACATGGAGCATGTTCCCAGCTAATTTTGCATACCACTAGACCGATCAGCCTAAAATTTTTGTGCACATTCATGACTGCACACTGAAGGACATCAGTCATCCAAATAAAATTTTAAAAAACAAAACAAAACATGAAAATATTTCTTTAATGGCTCCATGCTGGCAACAGCCATGGACAAAAGGCATTATGTTTTTGGGTCATCCTATTCTTGTGAGCAGGATATCTCAGGAACGCAATGAGGGAATTTCTTTAAACTTCTTTAAACGTCCACTGAGACTCAAAGATAAACTGATTAGGTTTTGGTGTTCAAAGGCCACAGTGACCTCACTAAACAGGTTTTTGGCCTTAACTTAAGAATTCATAGGCTAATTATGACAAAATTACACATTAATGTCTCATAGGAAGCTATCACTGCTATTGAAAATGTTGGTTAGGGGTTACAGTACATCCAAATATTCTTTCTGGGTTGGCTAGTAGAGGTTTGCAATCAACTGGGTGCACGTTTCTAGTTCAGACTTTTTTTTATCTCAGAATTATGACCTACCATGGGGATATTTTTTTCTTTCACTGGCAGAAATGGACTTCCATAGAGTGAAGAGTCTCCCTGGTGATAAAAATGGCAAAAATCTCTTTTCGCTCATTTCTTACAACAAATGTAAGCTTCCTATTCATACGTCACTCTCTCTTTCCCTGTCTTTAGTCCAATGCCGACCTACCGTGTCGATGCTGACAAGGGCTTCAACTTCTCCTTGGCTGATGATGCGTTCGTTTGCCAGAAGAAGAACCATTTCCAGGTCACAGTATACATAGGCATGCTGGGAGATCCCAAGTACATCAAGACGAGTGAAGGCCTGCAGCCAATCGACTGCTTCTATCTCAAACTCAACGGAGTAAAGGTGAGTGAGGGTGAAACGGTGAACATGACATCAACTTGACAGATGATCGTTGGCTCTGCGGTGTACTTAGTGTGTGTTTTATTTCTCTCTGTGTTGCTAGGTGGAGGCCATGAATCAGTCTATCAGTGTGGAGCAGTCACAGTCTGACCGCAGCAAGAGACCCTTTAAACCAGTGCTGTGAGTCTGAACACTTTAAAGCATAGGTTCAGGATTATTAAAGTCTGTCTTAAAATAATAGTCACGTGTTCATATGTACATTAAAACATGACATTACACATCTTTCAGGCTCAGTTTTAACGCTTGAAAATACTGGAATCATATGAAACTAGAACATCTAATGAATCCATTGGTACCAACCATGTCTAGCTTGTCTGAAAGAGCTGTAAATAACACTCCAAAGTTAGGTCAAAGTTTGGCAAGTGAAAAGCTAGCATGGCCATTTTCAAAGGGGTACCTTGACCTCTCACCTCAAGATATCTGAATTAAAATTGGTTCTATGGATAAACCCATGTTTCCCCTTACAAACTTGCCAACTTTACTTTAATCCCAATGCAGTCTTTGGCAGTTTTTTTGCATGTAGTATAAATGTGTTATTTTCCTTATTCTATTTCAATATTTTGCCACACTGATGTTCCTAAACAGTATTGAAATAGTATAAATTGGACCTCACTGGAGAGCTGAGACTCTTGTGGATTCAATGAGCCGGACTGTATTCATGTGTGATGATGTTAGTCACTATAGTGGCCATTATATTGTAGTGAAAGCATTTTTTAAAACTTGATCTCACTGTATAAAATGACCTCTAGTGACCTCTATCATACCCACAGCTTCATTAAACTTCACAACCACAGTCTAGAGACCTATGCTGACAATAAGAGCAATTCACAGAAGTGCTCCCAGGTAATTTGCTGAAAAACACAATTTATTTTTTACAGAAATCTCCAAATGTCAAAAGTTTTTGATATCTAATCACAGTATGATTTTTTCTGTGGTGTTACTCAGGGTCTTGCTGCCAGAATGTGGTGTTTTGGAGGGATTTGAGGGATTGACGATTTTATCAGTATTGAAAATCAAAAACCAAATCTGTGTAATAAAGGGTATCAACCCAAAAACTGTAGCAACAACTTATGAGACATAATGAGAGATAACTGAGTGTGGGAATGGCCATCATAAGCCCTTATACATTCTGAGCTTTCAAAATTCAAATTGGTGCCTAAAACATGTTTATTATAGATTTGTGATTGTAAAGACTTGATGCAGAGTGCTTAAATTAATCTTCAGGTTCCCAGCTTTCAGATGATGTACACCACTTGTATGTGGCAGATATCTGTTGACCTGCTATCTCCCCCTAAAGATCTCCCGTAAAAATGACAAAAATGGGTTTATGGTATGGAGGAGTGGACTGGGAGAGGTTAAAAAGATTTCTGCTTAATGCACCTCCAATGTAAGTGAGGGCAGACAAAATCTGCACTCTTTGTTTTGTGCAATAGTGTATTCAGAAGTTTACCTGAAGCTAATATGAGGCTTTTAAATATAGTAAGTATATAAATAAAGTTTCCCTTTTTGTTTCGTTGGACATTTTTTCCGTGTTGAGCTTTACTCTGATAGAGTACATATATTTGATTTACTCTGATCGAGTAAATCTCTTTTATCTACAATGAATGTTTTATGCTGTTGTTTTATTTATCTTATCTTGCCAGTGAATTTTTGATATCGGTTTTGCATTGTTGATGTGTATTTGTTTAGTTGTCTCAAGACAATTTCAAATTAATGTAAGCAATTCTTGGATCTTAAATCTTGAATCTTGAGTCTTGAGCCTTAAATTTTTAATCTTAAATCATGGAACGATAGCATCGCAAAGAGGAAATTCTGTACAGTATTGTGTTTTGCATCACTTGCACTGAAAGTGCAGCAGGAAGGAATCTCTTAATGGCCAGTATGAACGGGGGGAATGATTCCAGCAACCAAAACACGCTTCAATGTTCATAAGGGCACCTGACATGAAAGGTTGCGAGGCTGTCCTTCAGTTGAAACAGAAACAGTACGCAGTAGTAGAAGGAGGATTTTTTGCTTCATGCATTTATGATTTCGTTTCTCCCAGGGTCACTCTGCCCTCCGAGCAGGTCACAAAGGTCACAGTGGGGCGGCTCCACTTCAGTGAAACCACGGCCAATAACATGAGGAAGAAGGGCAAACCAAACCCTGACCAGAGGTGAAAGACATGCCATCGCATGTAAACACATGATTCACTGTGGTCCAATCAGAGCTCCAGTAGTCACATCTGCTCCTGATGTTTTTGTCCTGGCAGGTATTTCATGCTGGTGGTGGCACTGCACGCTCAGTCCCACAGTCAGAGCTACACTGTGGCTGCTCAAGTGTCTGAGAGGATCATCGTCAGGGTAACGTCTGGCCATGTCTGTCTGCCTCCTACAACAATCATATCCCTTGTGAATGTGACACCTTTCTCTTGCTCTATTTCACACATTTATTTCATTTTCTCTGCACTTGAACATCACTGCGTAGATCTCAACATCTTCTCCACTTTCTGTCTTTCCATTCTGCGTGCCTGTGATCCCCATCACACATATCCTACAGTTGAAACAAAGTGTACTGTTGCTGTCCTTTGAAAACCATGTATTTTCAAAATATCAAACTTTCATAAGCTAAAAAATGTCAATGGATGTTTTTTTAAAAAAATGCTTTATTTACCTTAAGAATAAAGAGAATTTTCTTAACCCATAAGAATCTTTGATCCAACAGTCGATAAAAAACATTAAAAATCAAATACAGTTTAGAGATACATGTTTTTTGTGGACAGCAATGGTATTGTACTTTCTCCAGATGTGTAAAGTATTGAATTGCAATGTATTGTTACAACTTGACCTTAAGAAGTATTGGGGTTATTTGAAAGCTACACAATCACATTTCATCACACACGGTTGTGCTTGTTATAGCAAGAGTGTTTATAGGACACTGCAATTAAGTAAATAATGTTATTTACTCAGTAAATGTAAACAACTTAGCTGTAAGGTCTGTGATGTTAAGTCAGTCTTTTACATATTGTGTTACAAGACCAGTGTGTAAGATTTAGGAATGTGGCAGGAATGAAATACAAAATTCATAAGTATGTTTTCATTCATGTATAATTATCTGAAAATAACTGTTGTTGTGTTTTTGTTACCTTGGAGTGAGCCCTCTATATCTACAGAAGGAGCATTGATGTCAGGTTGGCCTTTTGCATCGTACGTCAACTTCACCGCCACTTTGTTCCAGTCAAGACTTGCCTGTAAACACATACAAGTAATTGGGAATTTCAACTGATTTTAATCAGTTGTTTTTATATTCAAGAATTCATGATTTATGTGGAGTTTGTTAGAAAAAAAACTTTTTTTCTATTCCATGTAGATCATAGACTCTTGAATATAATGTCACTGAAATTCCGCTGGGAAATGTAAACATTACAGTGCTTTTTATCCAGAAAAACAGCAGCTCCAGTGTTTAGATGGATTTGTTCCCAGGTCAGTCTTGACTGGACCAACATGGCAGTGATGTTCACGTATGATCCAAAGGCCAATGCAACATCTACATATATATGCCTATGTCCTCTTCCACAAATCTGCCATGTTGAACCACCATCTTTCAACAGAATGAACAAAACAAACACTGGTTCTAGATACAACCTTTCACATTTTTTGCAATTTTCTAGCCCACCATAGTTTCACCTACACACTTGGAGGGGGATGGTGATATGAGGGGTATCAGCTGGTTGCAATCTACAACCTTGCTCCTAGATGTCACTAAATCCTACATGCTGGTCCTTTAAAGGAATCGTTCCACGTTTTGGAAAATACACTTATTTGCTTTCTTGCCTCATGTCTGTGTAGGTTAGCTTAGCTTAGCATAAAGATTGGAAACATGGAGAAACAGCAAGCCTGTCTCTGTGCAACACAAAATATTAACAAAATATTTTTGTTTTATTTGGGGTCAGGTGCCAGACCATTTGTTAACTGGGAGCAGTGCAGAGTCTGGTTGGCTGGTAACTTTCTGGTTGGAAATGGAAGAGGGGCATCAGTCTTGTAGTCTAATTTATGGCAAGAAAGACAATAAGCACATTCTCGAAAATGTCAAACTACTCCTATAAAAATCTTGCATTTATTTTTGTCATATCCTTCAGAAATGTCTGAACCACTGTTTGCCACCTTCTCCTTTGTCTACCTGTTACAGGCATCCAACCCAGGCCAGTTTGAAAGTGACAACGAGGTGCTGTGGCAGCGCGGCCAGCTGCCAGACTCAGTATACCACCACGGCAGAGTCGGCATCAACACCGACCGGCCGGACGAGGCCCTGGTCGTCCATGGGAACCTGAAGGTCATGGGCTCCCTGGTTCACCCGTCTGACATCAGGGCTAAAGAAAATGTCCAGGAGGTCAGGATGACACTCAGTGTGTATCTGCATATGTGTGTGTGTGTGTGTGTGTGTGTTTCCAAACTGTCAGTGTGTGTCACTGTGTGCCTCATGTGCTCGTGTCATCATGAATCATGTCATTCAGATGTCCAGCTCAGCAGTTGACTGTGCAGTTTAACTCTGAAGTTTTGTCTTGTCATCATAGTTGAACCAAGCGTTTTCATCTGCAGCATGAACATCGTGTTTCATACCATCTGCATGCGTGTCATTGTCACTCTGTCTGTGTGTAGGTCGACACCACAGACAATTTGAAACGGATCTCTCAGATGAGGCTCGTCCATTATCAGTACAAGCCTGAGTTCGCTGCCACCGTGGGCATAGAGAACACTGCAGAGACCGGTAACGACTTCATAAGTAACAAGTTTAAATGTTTGACCCCATCATCTCATTTCTCTGTACACTGTATATCATGATATCATCTTAATGTTTTAATATCTAATTGGTCTTTTGACAAATATACATTTTATGCAAGTGTGTCCTGTGTCTGCTTTTGCTGCTCTTTTTAACTTCAGCCCTTGTTATGTCCTCCTGCAGGAGTGATCGCTCAAGAGGTTCAGCAGATCCTGCCTGAAGCAGTGAAGGAGGGGGGTGATGTGGTGTGCGCCAATGGAGAAACTATCCCCAACTTGTTAGTCGTCAACAAGGTAATGAACACACATAAACATACAGGGCACACACACAATAAAAGCTATATCTCTCTCAGCCTTCTGCAATACTCACATGCAACAGAAAGCAGTAACACTGGATTAAAATAAATAACCAGAAGCAAGTAAAAAATAAATACAGATAGAACTAAAAATAGAAAATAAAATACAAAATAGAAAAAAAAGGGTGTTTGGGTGTGCCTTCATGATATTCAAATCACTTTACAAAAAGAAAGGGGATAAGAAAAAATAAATAAAACAAAAGACAGAAAGTCACATTAAACAAATAATAGTCATAAAAGTGCAATGTAAACAGTGCAACTTTCCCATCTTTTCACAAACTTGTCTTGTTGCAGTCTGACAGAAAAACTGATTCTTTCCATCCTGTATGTCAAAAATAATGTCAATCAAATAGTCAATTGTAAGTATTTCTGGTTTTGAACACTTTCTAGTAATTGCTTTCCTACCCTAAATACAGGGTCTCTAGTTTAAATCCTATTTTCCCTTTTGCAAAACTTAATGAATTTCCTCTTATGATAATAAGTTGCCTCAGAGAACCATTTCGCTCATTTGCTCTCCTTCTCATTTCAAAGGAACGCATCTTCATGGAGAACGTGGGAGCGGTGAAGGAGCTGTGTAAGCTGACAGACAACCTGGAAACTCGTATCGACGAACTGGAGCGCTGGAGCCGCAAACTGGCCAAGCTGCGTCGTCTTGACAGCATGAAAAGCACCGTGAGCGGAGGCACTGTCAGGTGAGAACAATGAGCAGAAATCACAGGCTTCAGAGCAAGAGAGAACCTTGTATGCATTTAATTAAGACATTACTTTTCTCTTTTTTTGTCCTTGTAGCCAATCAGGGAGTTATTTCAGCAGAACAGGAAGCGGCCCACTCAAGAAGAAGACAGTCAAACCTGGGAGCAAGGTCTGTAGTGATAATGATGTATTTAAAAACCATCTTAAACTGTGTTAAAAGTGAACAGCTTGTTTTAGCCTAATAAATAAACAAATATAGGATTGATTATTTCCCTATCATAATATAATTTCTGGCATGTGAAGAGTCGGTGTCCACTGTGTCTATTATGTCAACTGAAAAACCCACTGGACTAGCTGAAAATGCATTGTCATAATAATAAAAATAATGTATCTTGTATTTGTAAAATATATGTTTTTGCAGAACAGAAACTTCGTTAATAGTTTTTGGTCAAATGTAGTGGACCTAGACTTGCGACCTCAGTTTTTCTGAAAGTATGGCTACAGCTCTGCAACTTTAATGTGATCTGTATGTTTAATGCAGAGTTCACTCCCAGATCAAGGCTGCATCAGCCAGAGGTTCATGCAGGGAACCATCCTGGCCCTCGTCATCGTCATGGCCTTCAGGTGAGCAAGATGTGTTTGGGTAGGGAGTGGCGGGTAAACAAAAAAATTATTCTTATCTATGTGCGGTAATGACATGATGATGATTTATTGGATCTTTTTCCCCCTCCTCGACAGTGTCATTTCCATGTCCGTCCTTTATGTGTTGACTCTTCACCACAGAGGAGACGTCACAGAGAAAGATGGGTATGTGCTTTTTAAACACTGAAGCTTTACGGTGAAAGAAAGCAAATTTCTACCTCTTCATTAATGTCTGTCAATAAAATCTGTTCCTGCTTTCTGTAGCCTTGTTCCTTCCTGTGTTCTCTACATCTCTTGGATGCCCATCTTCACTGCCACTGTAACTTTCTGTCCTCCTGTCTGCCCATGGTACGCCTTTCAACACCTGCCTTTTCTTGCTACTTGCATCACTTTCTGGTCTGCTCTTTCAGTCTTATCTTTGATTGCTTAGTTGGGTGTTTCTTTTGTCCTGTCTGAAAGGAGATCATGACTCATGTATGTCTAAACACCATAAAATTTATTGGGTTTTAAATGCATCATTATTTTAAGTAAAGCATGCTCTTGATCTGCTGTACTACCATGTGACTGATGCAGGTCCAGAGCCGCACTGGGATCCTCACGCAAGAGTGCGTATACTCCACCGTCCACCACCCCTGCACCAGGTGAGTGGGGATCTTAGCTAAGTGACTGACCACTATGATGTGTGTAGTGGTTTTGAAAAGAACAGCAGCCTGTGCAGTCTGCCTGAGCTTCAAGTCTAGGAAGGATGGGGGGGGACTCCTGTACTCATTTTTGAACACTAGAGTCTTATGTATTTCTCCTTTAAAAAAAACAAGTTCACTCAGGGCAGATTGTATATTTTACTTCCATCTGATCCTTTTGTCTCATTTTCCCACAAATCCTCCAGCTTGCTGTTCAACTACAGCCATAAACAACCAATCAGCTACAGTTTTGACACCGAGTAACAACCAATCCACACCAGGTAAGTAAATTCATGATACAAGTTTTCCCGTCCTGTACATTTGCCTTTAACATGGTTAATTGTCTTCGCTCTCTAGATTTAGGCAGTCTGGGGCCCACATCAAGCACTATTATTAAGAAGGCCAAGTCCAGACAAATAGACAAGGAAGGACGCGGCAGAAACCGTCTGAGTCACACCTCAGCACCTTTGTATTTTGCCAAGTCCAAAAGACCTGCACCTACAGACGTGGATGGAGTGGGAGCTACCAACCGTCTGCCCACGGGTCAGCAGCCAGTGTCACGCAGACAACGCAGCCTAAAGACGAAGGGTAAATCCACAAACACAACCCACACACTGCACTTTCTTCACACACATAATAAGAAGTATGCAAACACACTAAAACCATTTGTTTGTGAACAGCAAACAAAGCTTATCTACATACTGTACACTGGAATGCTTTGGTTACAGAGCTCATAGTGTAGTTTTTATTATTTTTGCAGGAGGAAGGTCAGCTCCCTCTCTTACTAGTCTACATATCCTGGAGACAAACCAAGAAATCACAGCGCAAAGCTGCTCAACACCCGAGAACTGCAGGTACAAACTGAAAAGTTACACAAGTCTTCAGTTGACATTATACAAATTAAATGAAAAAGCAGCATAAGTTGTCCTGGCAAGGCGAGGATCCACTACAAGCAGCCAGAACGACTTCAGTGCTCCTTGGCATCCATTTTCCAACAACTCTACTGGAGAGATTAACCGGATGTGAAGTACAGGGCATGAGCTCCCCTGAAAACATGATTTGTGAAATTTTAGAGGCTCTGTAAAATATTGACCATATGCATTTGTTTTTTTTATTTCTTCATCATTGTGGATTAACTGTAAAATTGGTTATTATTGATGTATGATTTATGTTTGAGGGTGTTTCATCACTGATTCCCTTTAATATAGATATCAGTAGGCGTGCTACACTAGCACCATCGAAATTTGGCAGCGCAATATCATGAACTTTAGTCACTTGAACTCGGGGGGAAAAAACACTGCTAACTTTCTTAGCCCCACTCAGTCTGCATGCCCAATCAAGATTCAGCCTATTCATTTCTCTATTTGTATTCAGCATACAGATATTATATATCATCAAATTATTATTATTATTATTATTATTATTATTATTATTATTATTATTATTATTATTATTATTATTATACTGTATACAGTACGTGGTATAGTTTGCACACTGGGGATGAACACCATTTCTCCAAAGATAATCTCTAAAGAAGCATGTTTAATGATTTTTCTCCACTCATTTATTTTAGATTTTCCTTTAGTTTGTCACTTGTCTGTATGTTTTCCTCTTAAATAATTACAGTTTAAGTTCAAGTTGATGCCTAATGCTATTTTTCTCTGTGTTGACTCTAGTTACACAGTATCACTCCATGGAAAGAGAAATTCTTCCATCTCACAAATCACTTTGCACATGACGTGAGTATAAAAACATTAAACTATTGACATAACTGCATGCATGCAATGGTAACACTTTATTTTACAGGTCTGTAAAGTCCTAATAATTTAGGTTTCCCGTAAAGAACCATGCGATGTGGTATAAACTCTAAGTTAAATAGAGACATGGTTTAATTGGTATACTTCCAGTCAGAGTTGGATCTGAATAGTTTGAAATCCTGTTTTTGTAATTAGTATTGCAATCCACTGGATCACAAAAAAGTAATCTAATCTGAATACTTTTGGATTATTTTTGCCACAAACATTCCACAGGTAATTCTGCAAATATTTGTTTTTGTCTTCAAACATCTTTTTAGGTGCAAAACAAACTGCATAGGGTTTTTTTTCCCCCTCCTTCTTCTCCTGGCAGGTCCACAACAAAGTGGAGCACTTGTATAAAAAAAACACATGTCAGACACACTTCTCAGGAGTTAATAGAGCCATTTTAAAATTGACATATTTTAAAGACAATCAAAAATATAATAACATAATCCTTGACACAAGTATGATCTACTTATTTTTTGTTAAATGTAATTTGGGCTAATTATAGCTGTAATCTGATTACAATTAATTAATGAATTAATTCCCATTAATTGCTAAGGTGGCTTAACCAAGACTCTTTAAGTCAGTATGCAGCATTTTATGTACATGAGACATAATAAACCACAGAGACATAAAGCATATTTCATTGCAGGTCCACGAACAGCGTGTGGGTACGACAATGTGGAGCCACCAAGGGACGTTTATGCCCCAACCACACAGAGACAGATCTGTCTGGTGGACAGAGTACATCAACAAAGGTACATCATGATAGATTTAATCCATCATATAACCAAAATTTTTTTTTTTTTTTTTTTTTTTGCCATTTTAGCGTTATTGTTTATCAAATTTATTTCCCCAAGTGCAATTTACTGCAAAATTACTTGTTCACTGACTCATTATATTCTTCATATTTTCTCTAAGGGGACTCATCACCTGTGGTCAGTGCCTGTGCTGTCTTTCCAGGACATCACCTATCACTTCCGCGTCTCCCTGTCTGTGAGTAAACTTGAGATATGAGTAGCTGGCAGACACTATAGACGTGACTCCTCTGTATTATTTGATCCAATTATTGTACACTGAAGTAAAGTCAGTGATTCATTACTGATTTTTATCTCCACATGCTTTTCATTGGCAGAGTGAAGTCAGTTGTGCCACTGAAGGAGAAACCTCATCGTACTCTGACTACCATTTTCTCGTACAGAGCAGCTGTGTGTGAGCAGGAAGACGACAAGTACCAGTGCCTTTACAAGAAGCCACATTTTTGTTGTGTGGTTCCATTTGTACACTGTTGTCTGATTATTGTACATTATTTTTAAAGATATTCATAGAGAACAAACTATATACTGTACCACCGTCCCCACTGTCATCCCCTCCACATGTGTATGCATTAAGACATCTCTTTTTGCTGTGATCACTGGAATTTGAAACACTGTTTTTTTGTCTGTCACTGAAAATGTTTTAGATCACTGAAACTGACAACTGTGTTGTGTCACTGTTAAATGTTATTGTGTACATAACACCCATGAGTTTATAGCTCACGTAATTACTGATCACTATGTCTTCCATACTTATTATAAGTCATAATTACTTTTTAGCAGAATTCAAGTTTCAGAATTAAGTCCAGGCTAAGATACTATAGATGAAACTACACATTTTAGTGTATTTCTTTAATACAATTAATCTGTATGTACGCTGAAACCAGTGTCCACTGAAAACAAAAACACTGTCAGCAGTTTTATACACTGGAGAGAAGATAATTGGCTTCTGCTGAAGGCTTCAGTGAATGGTTGCAACTCGCACTGGAAATATACCTCAGTAGTGCACACTGGCAAACCCTGAGTCTCTACAGTGGAGCATTGTGTTTGAGGCTGCTGCAGACGACTAGACTGTCTGCTGTCTCCTCACTCTGCATCTGATTAAACACTGTACAGAGCAGGAAATACTCTGCAGTATTCCTGTCTCAATTGACTGTAAGTCCCAACCCTTTTTTGGAACCTAGATCAACTTTCTCCTTTGGTGTTTCCTGTACAGAGATATGCTATGTGCTAGGCTAATCTATAATGAGAAGAAAATCCACTGTGAAGAGGTGTTGCTTGGGCACCTGTAAAAGTTACTTATATTCATTCACATTCTACGTTAGTTAATTAAACAAAATGCTAGCTAACTAGCTAGCTAATCTACATTAATTGTGAGCAAAAAGCTAGTTAGCTAGTGTTAGCTAGTGGGCTGCTGTGTACCATCTGAGGCTAAATGTCATCGTCAACTTTTTTTTTTTAAAGATTTCACTGACTTGTTATTTTCAGTTTTCAGTGGCAGTTTAGTTAAGTTCAGGAACAAAAACTACTTTGGTAATTTTCAGGAAAAAAACTACTTGGTAAGTGTATGTGTACGGATCGTGGTCACAAGCACAAGCACGCATCGGTGAGGCAACGAGTGCTAGCCAATCACAGCATAGTAGTAGCAGCCAATCACAGTAAAGCAAAATAGTGCAGGTCTAGGCGGAACAGTTTTGGGGAAGAAAATCACGCTTTTGCTCTCTAGCAGCTGCTCACTAGCAAGCAACTTTCATTGATGTTCTAGCTAGCTAGTTATATATGATAGCGAATGGTAGCAAAATACCAATTATCAATCATTCTTTAGCCAGTTATCTAATATTAGTTAACTAATGTGTGGTTTTTACAGGTCGCCCTTTTGACCATATTCAATGGTTCAGTTTTGTTTTGTTTTCAGAGACTAGCTCATAGCACATGTAAGTACAGGTAAGGAGAAAAGTGAGTTTCATTCAGGTACTACACTTGCTCAACTGTTATTGGAGCAAAGACCAAAAGGGGGCAGGCCTTAGGAAGGGTCAAATGTGACACTGAATTAAACATCAAATTGTTACATTAAATGTCATATGCATATGGATTACACATATTATCTTTCAGCAGATTCACTGGGTGACATGATAAGACTGGATAAGTTAACAAATCACTGGAAATGAAGATATAGAAACACTGACAGCTTTTAGCATCTGGAAATGCAAGTCCAACACTGACAATATTTCAAGAAACACTGGAATAGCTTACACTGTATTTTGCTAACTGGACAGAATGCTGGTGAGGCAATAAATGGCATATATCATGTCAGGTGCATGCCCAATCATTTGTCTAAAATGATACATCTCAGCTCAGAGGCAACTCAAACGCTGCTTCAGCTTTGGAAATTGCATTTTAATGGCTCGATCATGAAGCTGAGAGGGAGCTGCATTTATTTACGCACACTCTAGAGATAACAATGGATACTATACACTGGACTCTTTCATACATTTCTCTGGATGTTTTAATGTTTGATGTTTTTTTTCCTGTACCTATACAAGTAAGACTATGCAGTGATAACACTTTTAATATAACTGAACTGTATAACGTTTTCTTTTCTATTATCATTTTATTGTCCACTTACTCTCACCACCAGGCTTTTGTTTTTTTGTTTTTAAATCCATATTCCATATATGTGTCTGTGTTCAGAGAGAAAAAACACAATAGTGTATCTCAAATGTAAAATCAATATTAAAATAGGAAAAACAGCCATCAGACAAAGGTTTATGGAATATATCATAATATGAGGACACTGTACAATGCTTCTAGTATAATTATTATGACTTCAGTGGGTAGAGTGTACTATTTTAGCTTATTTATAATGCACCTAGCATAATGAAACCACTGTAGCACTTTTTGCACTGTATATATGAACTGCTTTTGCTCTATCCAGTGCACCAGACTGTTTTCATGTACTCTGGTAGAACTGCATTACATGTAACTGTATAGCTTCATTTTGTTACTACCAAGGCTCCTTTTTATCTGATGTGTTTTATCATATTGTTTTTATAGTTGGTGTTTTTTTGGTTGTTGTATTATCAATAATATATTAACTTTTAGCTAATGAGGCCCAGACATGATTGATAAGCATGAAAACACACACACAACCACACACATACATTTCTGATTTTAGCACAATTTGTTAAGAGAAAATGCAATAACACTAAGACTCATTGAGTACTTTAATGTCACTACTTTATATTTTTAGCCCATTTTATCATTACATTTTCAAAGCATTTTGTCCAAAATATGCTGTAATACTATGAATGCATGTAGTAAATAAATTTGTGATTAGATTTGCCCTTGGGTTTGATTTTCCAGTGTAACAGTCAAAATTTCTAAACAAGCATGGTGTCCCTATACCACAAAGGAATATGCTTTTGTTTTTGACACAAGCTGGTGTTGAAAGGTTATTAGAAACTCTGTACTGTAAAGAATAATAACCATGATATGCTTGCTTTATTTCAACAAGAAATAGTCTCTGTACCCTGTTCTCAGATCCAGACTGGGAGATATCTGATTATAAGTAAGGCAAAGGAGGTGATTTTCAAAATAATTCATAATTTTTATCCCTTTAAAGTATTAATTTTATTTCAAAGTATATATAATTTTTTTAAATATGAAAAGGACATTGTGATGTAAAGATATATACTATTTATTTTGGTGTTGTCACCACTCTTGTTTTCTATGGCAAGATGTCTGTGCATTTCTTTGCCAATACATTGCTTCTGTGTTTTTACTCTCCTATTAAAAAGTATTCTGTGGAGTTTTTAAATACACTTCCACCAAAACAAATCAATACTATATCATCAATTTGATCCTTGCAGAATCAAATCTAAATTTTGCTTCTTGTTTAATTTTTGAAAAAGAAGTCAAACAATACATTAGATCAATACTATATTCTAAAAAATAAGAAATCCATCAAAACATTGAATTAGTGCTCTTTTTTTTTTACAGAATTTACAGAATATTTTTTAATCACCATGTCACCAGATGCCCACTGGTCTACAAGGTGCTGAATTTTCAAGTGGACTTCGAAAACCACAGGAAGGAATTTCATGTCACTGCCTATCAGGTAGATGTATTCAGGGTGAGACTCTTATCAAACACATGACGTTTGGTGCACATTACATCATTTAATCCAAAGTGTGTGTGTATACATACATATATATATATATATATATATATATATATATATATATATATATATATATATATATATATATATATGTATATATATATATGTACACTTTCTCAGAGGCGAAAACAAAATGCCCATTAGATGGCAGCAAAATATTTATTAACAGTCACTAAAAGCGAAGGCAAAGCGGTCCCTGAATTTGACCTCTCAGGTAGCGGATAGCTCACTGCTGCAAAACAAATTGTAAAAAGCCAATGAATATGACAAGACAATGGAAGAGTTCAGCCATATTAATGTAGTTTACTATCTATGGGTGAGAAAATTACCAATCCAGGGACAATAGACGAGGTCTGTCCGCGGTCTGTGAGAAGCGGAATCCTGACAAGCTAAATTGAGGGTATAGGATTCCAATACTACGTCAACTGTACGTCACGTAAAACCAGGAAGAGATAGTCAGTACGTGGCCTTTTCATCTTGGACGATTGGAACTGGAGCTCGGCATTACCACAAAATGGTAAATTTGTGTACCTTTATCTTTCTTATATAGGTCCAGCTTTAATTTACAATTATATTAGGCTTATCTGTACACGTTATTCACAATTTCATCAGCAGAATATGGCGCTTTCCCTGAAATTACGCTATGTGTAGCTGAATATGCAGACTAGCAGTTAGCTTCTCATGTCAAATTTACTGATTTAGCCGCTCTATTAGAACTAAATCAGACAATGTTTCTTGCTATTTTGCAACAAAAATTAAACACTACAGACTCGGCACAGTGAAGTGATGAGTAAAAGCAGAGATTGATGCTCGTAGACGTGATGTATAGCGTGTCTAACCTGCTTGTATCTCTGTTTGCTGTGGCTGCAGGAACTCGAGGCTATGACCAGATACACCAGCCCGGTGAACCCGGCTGTGTTCCCCCACCTCACTGTCGTCCTGTTGGCCATCGGCATGTTCTTCACTGCCTGGTTCTTCGTGTATCCTTCTACTGCTTTTCTACATAATACTGTGTGTGGTTTACATGAAAGAATGGGATCATACCAAAGACTATTAGAGCATTGCCGTATAGAAACCCGCAATTAAGGATCGCGTTAGTGCCATTGCATGTTATATTTTATATATTAGAGTTGGTTTTCTTATTTGACAGGGACAATACACGCATTGTTAGATTTAAATAAGAAATGGAGCCGATGAAATGTATAATTTGCACTCTTTGTCCCTGGTTAGGCTTTCAAGGAATAAAACAGGATACATCAGTCTAATACAGGCATAGAGACTCGCTTAGACAGTCAACCACTACAACCATGAATTGAGACAGCACTGACTAAAAATGGGAGTGTTCATAAATTTGCCCTCGTTTGAGGGCAATTTTTATGAAAACTGTCCATTGTGGACAACCAATTGAAAGATGACACTTCATAGACTTACTTTATGCTTCAAATCAAATCAATCAGAGCGAAACAAACATACCTGCATCTACCACAGTCATTCCCTGAACTTTTACTTCTGTCTGCAACTCATATTGATTTACAAAGGCCACATAGATAAACAGAACCAATCCTCATTAGTACAATACTGAACATGTCATACTTGGCTCTGCTGCCAATGTAAACCATTTAACTGGCTGCCCACTTGGCCATGAAGAGCCAGTAACTGACTTCACTTCATCCTCTTTACCTGTTAGTGAGTTCCAGCAGTGTTTAACATCAGCCTGTTGATATATGTTTAATAATGTAACAGTCCAAGTGTCCTTTGTAGCTGATGAAAATGATGCACAGTGTTATCAGAAAGGCCTTTCCTCACAAGTCCTTTTAGGTCTCCGTCATGCCTGACCCGTCTTTACTGACGAGCTCTGGCGAAGGCGTCACGCAGCCACAGTGAGTCCTCATACAGCCTGGGGTCTCCCATGTACTCTGCTGTGCCTTTGTATAAGTAGTAATACAACACTGCCGCTGTTAAGAGAAACCCGTGCAGTTACTCAATGACCACAGAGACGACAGAAAATAGATTAGTTGTGGTAGAATTAATCCATTGTGATGGAATTACCTGTTCTCTGGAAAGCAAAAAGAGCTTCAAGACCATCTGTCCAAACGTAGCGATCTGACTCAAGCCATCTAAGATTCTAGAAAGAAGGAAATGCTGTCAGGTTTTATGGATCAAAAATGTGCAGTTATTCTGATGGTGTAATAACTAAATGTGAAAGACAATTAATAGAATGGCTATTACAAACATGATCTCTACAAAGAAGCATGGTCAAGCAAGAACAACAAGCAGCGAGAAGCTCACACAGATTTTAAACAAACTCCCAGGTTAAACATACTAAGTCTGAAGATAAAGTAGGTGAATGATAATTTTTTTCCGTGAAGATCCAGTTTAAAGATGACACTTCATAGACTTACCTTAGGTTTTAGCTTTGACATATAGAACTTTTCACAGATGGGTGTCCACCCAGTTTCCCTGTGTAATAGTTGATTATTACAGATATTTTGGGTCTGTTCACTTCAGTATTCAGTATTTTCACAAAGTGATTGCTAATTTTGGTTGAAGTGCTTGAAGATGAACTACTTCCGCTTCGTGTAGAAATTGTTCTCTTAATTAACACTACAAAGCACTTACAACATTCAGGTTCTCTCTTATCTTTGACATCATAGTGCAGTTTATGTTCACAGACATTAATGAAGTCATTTAAAGACACAATCATGGAAATGATGTAATGCAAACAAAAATTAAACTCCATGGTTGGACCTAAAAATGGAGTCTGTAATATTTTCACGTTCTAACAGGTTTATATCGGTTACAGTATGTAAATACAACATGTCCATTTTTAAATTATACACAATTGATAAACAAAATGCACATTTTTCATTTAATCCTAATATATAATTTTAACTCACTGTGCCTTTTTTCAGCATGGATTTGGTGTAAAATTATATGTATAATTTATGTAATTTAAATATGACAGTATACAAAGTATGCTATAATACACTAACACTATGGCCTATTGCATAATAAACTAGGAGGAATTAAACTTAGCAAATACCTCAGAATGTGACTGTTGGTTGTACTTTTTTTTTTTTTTAACCTTAACTTTTCATCAGTTATGAGGTGACGTCAACAAAATACACGAGGGACGTCTACAAAGAGCTGCTGATCTCCCTCGTGGCTTCACTTTTCATGGGCTTCGGTGTGTTGTTCTTGCTACTCTGGGTTGGCATCTACGTATGAAGGTACATTTAAAATCTTTGTCTCTGTGTCTATAGTTTTTATTTTTAGTCACTGAAACAGTTTTGAAGTGGTTAACTGTGCTCCCTGTCCCTCTCGTTTCCTGCAGTTTCGGGTGACTGACCTAAAAGAAAGACACATTCCAGTGGAACCAAGGACATCAAACACAACACAGACTGGATTTAATTGGACTGCACTGACAATATTCTGGGATCATATGGACTCTGATTTTCTTTTCACAAGTAAAGGGGATTTGTACAACTTTTGGTGTCTTTCTTTGTTTAATCTGATATCTGCAATGATTGAAATACTTCATGAATCTCCTAGATTTTATATAGTTATATATAGGGTTGCACAGTTAATTGCAGTATTATCAAAATTGCAATATGTGTAGAACACACATCATCATGTTTTTTTCAGTGAAAATGAAAATTATGAAGCAAAAATGATCATTCCCACTAATTTTATTGCAATTTCAGTCAAAATGGGCTTTTATTTTTACTATACTGTGCAGTCCTCGTTATATAAAATGTTGACTAACAATTTTATTGAGATGAGGCCAGAGGTTGACTGCAACTTGACCTGTTGGGTGAGATTAGACGGTTGTTTTGAGACACTGAAGTCTACTTATGGTGCGTTTCAGTAGTGGCGCCTAAAACCTCAATCCCTGATTAATCTTTGTGTTAAAAATAGAGCAGTCTGTTTCACCTTGTCTCCAGGATAATACTGACTAGCCTAGTGATGAAGGATTACACCGGGATTAGAGAAGGATTATTTAATAAAAACAGCGGGAACACAATTCAAAGATCCCCACTCAAAGACAACTGGATTCACATGAAAATTGGCTCAATAAAATACAATTAGTCATGTAAACAGCACATACTAACCTTACATAAGGCAAAATAAACAAACAGGTTTCCAACAAAGCTGTGACTGCATGTGGTTCTACAAATGGTTCACTAGTATAGATCAAAAACAAAAACAAAACCTGCATCTATAACCATCATTCCCTTAACTTTTACTTCTGTCTGCAACTCAGATTGATTTACAAAGGCCACATAGATAAACAGAACCAATCCTCATTAGTACAATACTGAACATGTCATACTTGGCTCTGCTGCCACTGTAAACCATTTAACTGGCTGCCCACTTGGCCGTGAAGAGCCAGTAACTGACTTCACTTCATCCTCTTTACCTATTAGTGAGTTCCAGCAGTGTTTAACATCAGCCTATTGATATATGTTTAATAATGTAACAGTCCAAGTGTCCTTTGTAGCTGATGAAAATGATGCACAGTGTTATCAGAAAGGCCTTTCCTCACAAGTCCTTTTAGGTCTCCATCATGCCTGTCCCGTCTTCACTGACGAGCTCTGGCGAAGGCGTCTCGCAGCCACAGAGAGTCCTCATACAGCCTGGGGTCTCCCATGTACTCCGCTGTGCGTTTGTATAAGTAGTAATACAACACTGCCACTGTTAAGAGAAACACGTGCAGTTACTCAATGACCACAGAGACGACAGAAAATAGATTAGTTGTGGTAGAATTAATCCATTGTGATGGAATTACCTGTTCTCTGGAAAACAAAAAGAGCTTCAAGACCATCTGTCCAAACGTAGTAGTCTGACTCAAGCCATCTAAGATTCTAGAAAGAAGGAAATGCTGTCAGGTTTTATGGATCAAAAATGTGCAGTTACTCTGATGTTAGAAACTGGCACTGATTGCATCAATATTTCACTTAGATACACATTCAGGGTTTCTGCAGGTCCTTCAAAGGTCTGAAATCCAATAATCTGAATTTTAGTTCTTAAATGTCTTAAATATGACAGGTCTTCAAAGTTGATTGTGAGGTTAATGTTACTTTGATAAAGTTGCATTAAATTCAGTCTTGCTTTTAAATCACACTATAACAACAACAAAACGCAAACCAATGAACCGATAACTGCAAACACAACATGTTTGTGCATGTACTTTTTTGCAAGTACGGATATGAAATAAGTCTGAAATTGCTTTCATAATAGTCTTAAAAACTCTAAAATGTAACTTGGTGAAACCTGCACAAACCCAGTTGTTAACATTCAACAGTTTTGATGTAGTGCTTGCTCAGAGATGAAATACAGGTGTGTTCGATGGTGTGAGGAAGCGTACCAGCACCCAGCAGTGGAAGCAGATGCTGAGGGTCAGGTACAGAGCAGAGAATAACAGTAGAGCTCTGAATCTCTCCAGCAGCAGAGACACCAGGCCAACCTGGAACACGTAGGTGTTAAACATCATCAGCAGAATGATGATCACGTTGAAGAGGATGGCGATGTCCTGGATGCTGTAGACACAGATTTTACTGGCTTATTTTTTGCAATATTGGTTTCTGATGCAGTGTGTGCCTTCAGTTACATACCAATGTAGCAGTAAAGTGTAAACAAAATACATGTGACCACTTCAGAGAGAAGGACACTACAAAACTGGTACATTATCAGTGTCTTCAATAAAGCTGATGAGAGTGAAAACTGAATATGGACTCAGTACGGGTACTGACGACTTACAAAAATTAAGGAGCTCTGTCTTAAGTCACTGATTTTGCAATAGTTGAAATAGTTGATGTTGAAGCCAGCTGGCTTAATCAAAAGGATATGACTTTGTTTCTCTAATGAAGGTACGTTTACCAGTGTTGTTTTTTAACAGTTGCCAGACAGACTATTGGATAAAAAACTAGCCACTGAATAAAAGACACAAAGAGGTTTTATCTCAGTATTTTTCATGAATATGTTTTATACTGGACACAGTAATGTGGTAAAAATGGTTGGTCTAAAAGTTAAAATATTTCTGACATATTAGAGCAGTGGAAGAGCTGCAAATAATTAAACAAAGTGGAGTGTTGTTGATTTTTTTTTTTTAGTTTTGATGATTTTCAGTTACTGAAAGAATAGACTAGCAAACAAAGTAATTTCCATTTACAACTTCAGGGACAATAAACCACAAAAATAGCCTATGGTTACATACGTGGTTATTCTAGTAACCTCTTAAAAGATTTTCTCTAAGCAAAAGCATTTGAATGATATAAGTCCCTGGCAACTGCTCTAAATTTCTGGTTGGCTGCTATTTCATTCTAGCAAGAGATTAGTTTACTGATCATCATTAAATGCTATTTTCAACCTTAAATATATTTAGTTTTAGTCCATCTCTGCCAAATGAGAGACCCAACTAACTATAAATTCATTATGATTAATCTCTTGCATTTTAATCCACTGATTGGTCATTTCATTGATATATTATGTTAAGAATAATATGAAAAAGATTCCGTTTCATAATGATATAACCAGGGCCTAAAATTAACACCATCCACCAGCCAAATGCTGGTAAAAAATGTGCAAGTATCTGTTAGATTTGCTTCGCTCACCAGCCAAATAAACAATGGTAATCTATTGGGTGGCTGGTGAACAAAAAAGTTAATTCTGCATCTTAGATATAACATATAAACTATATATAGATGATAATAATATGAAGTGAAGAAAACAAGTGTTGAAGATGCAGCTTAACAGTGTTTGATATACTTGATAATGACTTGAACAGTGTTAAATTAAAAACGTAATGACTGACTGATAAATCAACTAATGGTTGCATTATGTAGCTCATGACTTACATGAAAAGTACTAGTTGGATGACAGGCGCTCCTCTCAGGAGTTCACTGAAGGAGTTGACGAAAAGGTCATAGGCCAACAGTGTCAACTGGATCAGCAGCACCAGAGAGTAGTTACCAGTCTGGAGCATCTTCAGGGGTGGATCTTGCAAACCACCAAGTTCCACAGTCTATTCGCCTCCTTGCCTCTAGCTGTTTTTCTTTACACAAGCAAGACACAAGTACTTGATTGTGGTCTACATACTTGAGCACAAAAACTCTAAGGAGCTCTAGAAGCAGGCAGACAGTTGTCTATTCACATAGTCAAAGACTGATGGCTTTTCCCCTAAATGTTCTTTAGGCTTTCTTTACTCTGGGTTGTCCTCCTGCTCAGAAACATGCTGTTTTGTTGTCATCAGAGGAAAAGTATCTAGGTGATGATTGCATGCAGTCCAAAAGATCTGATTAGACGCTGGAGGTCTTCTCATGTGCTGCATGTTGACATCTTTGGTGTGGAAAGTCTCCTCGCCTGTTGCATTTCCTGCAAAAAAGAAGAGGAAAAAGTGTGAAACAACAGACATTTTGTTGAATACTTAAAAAGAAAGAGCACTATGATTTTTTCACCTCAGTAACTCATATATTTGCCTTGCAGCCATCTCCACTGCGGATGAAGATGGATGTTGTCGTCCTTCGCAGACAGCTAAATTAGCAGTAAACCTCCCCATGTAACGTCAACATGCTCAGGCTGTTACACGCGTGTGCGTGGAAAGGTAAAGTCTGGGATTACAGATTAATTTCACCTCCGCGGACACCACTATCTCTTGTTTTGTTGTTGTGGTAACGTCAGTGCACTTCCTTTTCGTTTAACGCATCTAATCTGCCTACAGCAGTAGTCTAACGTTATGTAGTGATGCTGTCTGGAGATAATCTGGGAGACGGATAATAGAATTACTACTGCCTGTTTCACAATCTCACTACAACAACAAATCACTCCGCTGACACTGCCACGGCTCAGATTTTCAACTTCGTGGAACTCCCTCCAAACAAGTATGCTACGTTAACGTCGTTGACCGTCACACTAACGTTTGACAAAGGCTTCACAAATTCAATTTGACCAACACCTGCTTACCATAAAAACGTCGGAAGAATGAAAATAAGTCACCCAGAGCCAAGAAAAACGAGTAAATTGCTCATATTCCCACATTTGAAGGAAAAACAATGCTGCCCACTCGGAGCGTCCACTGCTGCTTTTCAGCGGTAAATGTCGTGTTTAGACGAGAACGCCAGACACGCAAAAGATCTCGCGAGAGTAACGCAAACCATGAGCTTTCTTTAAACCTAACCCAGAGTTTTGGCCCTAAACCTAAGCAGAGAACTATACTATGAAGTAATTTCAACATAACCAGGAAATCTAATTTTTTTAGGTCTTTATCACAGATTAGTCATATTATAAAATATAAATCTCGCGAGAGTTGCAAATCTAGGGTTCCTATCTAGACGTGACCAGCCATAACGTATGTATTTCCGTAAATTCCATGGTAACGCTAGTTCTTGCCGTAATAACGTACCTATAGGTTCTCGGAAAATCTCACATTGATAATGTTGCCACAAGGATAAACCATTTGCACAGAGACAATATGGTATCCTCTGGTGTTGAGAGTTTGTTTGTCTGTTTGTTATTACTATTTATATAGTTGTAGCATTTAATAACGACTCAAAAATTTCTTTCAATCTCTGAAAAAAACGAAGAAGAGGAGTGCCAAAAGACTCTCAATCACCCCCCCCCCCCCCCCCTTTTTTTTTTTATATACAGGTATTTATTATTTGTATTTCTTTTGTTTTTGTTTAGTTGTTTACTTTTAAGTTGATGTTACTTGGATTTATTGTCAAATGTGTTAAAATGACACTGCCTGTTTGTTATTTGAGGATTTGGTTAGAATCTGTTGTTTTTTGATCTGTTATATCCCACTACTTTCTTTAAATATATATATATATATCATTTCAAGCATGCAGTTATCAAAACATCGCCATCAACAAAATATCAAAACAAAACAAAAACAGAACAACATGACAAACTAGGGTACCATGTAACAATAAATGAAGGTATTAAATAAAATTATTTAACTTCTTCCTCAACTTCTAATTTGAATTGCTGTATTTGTGGTTTCTTTTTTGTGGTTTCGTCCATTTACATTTATGAATATATTTCCCATATGCTATAAGTCCTACCACTGACAGTAGCCGCTATGTTGAGGTGTCAACGATAGTAAACATTTGGCAAGGACGGTGGGTGCTTTCAGTTCGCGGTCTACATCAAGCATTACGGTAAACTTGGATAGCAGGCGGTCCTCACTGCCGCTCAGCGGCTGAAGTCGGTACTTGACTGAAGTACTATGAAGTGATCAAAGGTAGTGGACACCTGCGTCCAGTACACCGCGGGTGAGTAGTCAGAGTTTTTACAACTTCGCTGAAATACAGTATTAAAATACAGTAATGTAAGTCGTTTAGAAATATTAAGGCAGCGTTTTAATTTAGCTTCTCTCCGCTATGGTGCATTAACAACCGACCAACTGTTTGTGTGGTTCTTTAATAATAAATGTACATTACTCCACTCTCTTGGTTTTGGTTACCTCAGCTAGCTACATTACTTGGCTACAAAATTGGTCGTATGTAAGCAACTCTATTCATATTAAGTTGCTGAAATGTGTTTCAGTCAAACTTTTTAGTTAGCTAAGTCGCAAACGTTATTCTGCATTTCACCACCATACTGTCAGTTTAACCTGCTGTTCTGTCATCAGAGCGGTCACAGCCTGTTCAAGCGACATATGTTTTAAGTTGACCCTCATAGTCAGGCTGAGTATGAACTTATATTGACATTTGTCGCAGAAAGTGAAGGACAGTTTGTTTTACTGACAGCTTTGTAGCCTTCAACATGTTGTAAAAAGCCACTTTTCCTGAATGTAAGAGCTGCTCCTTTCACCACTACACACCGACTTTGTTAAATAGTGTCAGTTAGGTGTGTAAGTTTATTTGACCTTTGGCGTGGCTGTTGGCTCTTTGGGAGTCTGGTTTGACATACAAAATCCTTAACATACAATGTTTACACTAGGCTCTTATCTATCTTAGCATATCTCTCATGGAATAGGGAAGTTTTCATCTTCATATATCATCAGCAAGATGCTTTACTGGTCATTATCAGGGCATACTTTTTAGGTTTTATGCCCTCCTAGATAACATGACTGGAGAGATAGGAAGGAGGGGCAAATTTTATTTAACAGTGACGCAGATTTCAGTTCAGTGTGAACCTCAGTCTGACTCTAGAAATATATTTCTTTTGCATTGATTTTGAAACAAAATAGTACAGGAATTTAGTGAAATCAACTAATCCTTTCTCATTAGTGTAAAATACAAATTTTATTCATTCAATTTAAATTTAAAGTCTTTTGACTTGAAATGATGAGTCAACGCATTAAATTAATTTCTAAAGAAATATCAGCATACTAGCAGCCTTCCCAGCATGCATTGTTTTTGAAAAAAAAAAGTGAGTTGACATAAATGTAACTGAAGGTGATAAATGGACGTATGATATCATCTGATATCAATCTCAGACATCTGATTGGATTCTAATTGAAATTGTATCATGGCAGGCTTTGTGATATCAGCAAATATGGTTTGTTGTCCAAAGAACTGATATAATTTTGTATTGGGATGAAACTTGCGATTTGCACCAGTGTCTTTGTGCCGATGCTTGAACAAAATAGCTCCAACAACCAACTGCAGCTGTAACTTTATGTTACTAATCAGTCATTGGTTCAATTTAATATCTTAAGCTTATTTAACCTGTTTTCTCAAGTACAACTGAATTAATATCAAGTTTATTTGATTAATTCCAAAATGATCTCAACTTGTATTTTCAAATTTTAAAAATTCAAGGCTGCCCAGACTCCAACTTTTTTTCAAAGTTAAAACAAAGTTGTTGTTTTTTTACAGTGTAACAGAAATGCCATCTAATCTTAAGACCAATTCTGTGTGAGGCTTGTATCTGTCATAAATCAGTGTTTTATGAATGTTCATGTAGATACCGCTGGGGCATATTTTCCCTGTAGATCTTAAGAGTTAAAACGTGTTTGCAATTGTGGTATTTCTGACTGAATGCAAACAACTGCAAATGTTTTATTTGCATCTCCTCTCCCCTGGCTATCCGCCCTCCCTTTAGAGTACACGGTAAATCTTCTCACATGACACCATCCTGGTTTTTTACCCTCCACATATCCTGGTGCACAGTCATGGTCACGACCCGCAGTGGCAGAATCACATTTATTTAATCTAAATAAACAGGGAGATGTTTGACTTGTTGACTTGTTATGATACATGGAGCTACTGTAAGTGTTTATGTTTTACCTCATCTAGGAAAATTAATGTTTTGTACAGAAATATGTAAAATTAACCTACAATCATATTGGATACCTCATAAAATCTTCTTGAGTGTAGACATGTCTGACACCTGATCACAGCAGCTGTTAGATAATACATACACAGCTGAGTTTGTTCACTTCATGTTTGACAAGGGAGGACCTGGAGGGCCAGCTTCTCATAATACCTTACATCATGAGAGAAAACATCCCTGTGAAGTGTCCTTAAATTCATTCTGGGTCATCAAGAGAGTCAAGTCAAATTTTATTTATATAGCTCAATGTCACAAATCACAATTTGCCTCAGGGAGAGCCACAGAGGAGGGACCCCTCACCAAGGATGGACATGAAAAGTAAAAATGAATGTCTCTGATTGTGCCTCAGTCAAGAAGTAGTTAAGATTATTGAAATACTGACAGACTCTTCATTACACTATAACTAATAATCATTTTCAATTATTGTTTAATCTGCCAGTTATTTATTTGTTTTTTTGATTGTTTAATGTATGAAGAAAAAATATAGTAGAAAAAATGCCCATCACAATTCAAGTCTATGGTGATGTTTTTAAATATCTTGTTTTGTTTGTCACAAGATCCAAACACAAAGATATTCAGCTTACAAATTTATATATGACAAAGAAAGAAAAGAAAGAAATGAGAAAATTCACTCATTTGAAAAACAAAATTATTATATACTTTTTGACAAGTCATTTCAGCTCTACTTCTCGTGATTCTCAGACAGGACTGGACAGATACATCAATATTATATCACAGGGCTGTGTATCAGCAAGAACACAGCAATGTATCACGATACAGGGATTATGATTTAATATATTGTAATGCTCTAAGCAAGGTGATATATTGTCATCTTCCAAATCATAGTATGGCATTAAGAACACACCACCATATGCATCAAATCAAAGTTAAAAATTAACTTTTTTATGCAATCAGAACATTGACGAGTGATAACAGTGCTGATATCGTTCAGTCGGGGTTTTAAACACAACATAAATGAACCACTGACATGAGTCTTTGCATGTATTATGGTGCAGTGTTTTTTGAGAGTCACGAAACATATTATCATGATATGCAAGCGTATCAATATTTTCTTACATCTCTATTCTATCAATATGGTGATATGAGACTTGATATCCTCTTAGATTTTGGATTGGTTCATTAGCCTATATTGTGATATGGCATAAGTGTTGTCTTTTCCAGGGTTTAAAGGCTGAATTACAGTAAAGCTATGTAATTTTCTGAACTTATTTATGTATATATATCCAGTACTTAATGACAGACACACACCAACTCCCCACTCATACCTGTCTGCCTCTGTGCAGGGATGTCTAAGTGGCTGAATGATGGCGAAGTGCTGGTGGGTCAAGGCAGTGGTGAGGCAGTACCAGTGAGCCCCAGAACACGAGGCCTACCGCCTGGGAGCCCCATGTCGGGCCGGGTACGCAGTCCTCTGGCTTCACCCACTGCCAGAGAGGCGGTGCCAGGAAGCCCGCTGGCAGAGACCATGGGGAAGGCCAAGGAGCTGTTTGTGCTGTGTGACAAAGAAGGAAAAGGCTTCATCACAAAGAGAGACATGCAGGTGAGCAGCTGACGTGGTAGAATGACAAAATTTCGTCCGATCATAGAGTCTTGAATTCTTCATCTTCTTTTTAGAGGCTACAAGGGGAGCTGCCACTGTCCCCTGAACAGCTGGAGACGGTGTTTGAGAGTCTGGACCGACAGAGCAACGGTTTCCTCACTCCTGTTGAGTTCAAGACAGGACTAGGTGAGTGTCGTGTTTTGACTGATTTGAGACCAGTCTTTAGTGTGACGTCTTTGGGGAAAGCTACTGTTAATCCACTTTAAACAGGGCTTTAAAAAGCCTATTAAGTCTACAATCGAATGATCTGAATGATAGGCCTTAAAATGTTGAAATATGATTTTGACAGGTCTTAAAATTATGATGTTGATTTCACTGTTGTAAAGTTGGATTCAACTAGGGCTGGACTATTAATTGCAATATTATCAAAATTGCCATATGGGTTTGAATATTGTTTGGTACAGACCGCAACAAATATCATATCATCCCAATTGTAATAGTTTTTTTGTTGCAATAAAAATGAAAAAAAAACAACAACAGTGAACCAGTAACTACGAATGTAAACTATGCACGTACTTTTTGTCAGTATGGGCATAAAATAGGTCTTAAATTGCATTCATAAAGGTCCTACAAGTCTTAAATTTAACTTGTTGAAATCTGCAGAAACTCTGTCAAACCAATTCGTCTGGTCTTCTCTCTGTCTGTGATGCAGGTGAGTTGGTCGGGCTGGAGGACACGACTGAGCAGAGTCAAGACGAAGCAGAAGAGGACATGGACGGGGTGGACTGGTCCGAGGACCCTGCAGCAGATAGATTTGTAAACTTACTGATGGAGCTGGGTGCTGACAAACTCTTCAGAGAGTAAGATCACGGTCACAAATCAATGTCCATCAAGACTGCACACTAAGATTTCCCCACTGATTTCTACTGTAGCAGATATAGAAATGTAAATGTTATCAACTCTTATCAGCTACAATTGACTGTTTATTAATAATGGTTCTATATAGAAACTGGGCAGAGCTTCACTTAAAAAAAAAGACAGAATAAACATAAAAACAGGAATATAAAGCCATAATTAGTGTAAAATAATATGAAAAATAAAACCCTCATGTAAAAATAAGACGAGAAAAGAATAAATACAATGCGTCTTCTCATGGATAAAACCCACTTAAAATAGTAAAAGCAAGATAAAAAATAAGGATGAAAATAGAATGCATAGCATGAGATGGAAAATAAAACCCATTGAGATAATATTAATAAAATTAAAGTTAAAAATAGAGCATACAGAACGCATAGAATGAAGGAAAATACAATATTTTAAAAGAAGTGCAGCAGTGTCCATATGCGACACAAAATGCAAAGCAGAGTCTCAGGCCTGGAATAAGGCTGTATAAAGATACGTTTTTAACTTTCTTTTAAATATATTTAGCACGCTGGCTTCTCTTATATCAGTAGGTGGTGTGTTCCATTAGTATTGTTAGTCTTGTTAGTATCTTTATTCTTTTTGCTGAGCTATTTCTTATTTAATATTACTTTCTATTCCTTACATATCTCTGCTGCTGCAAGACTGAAATTTCCCCGCAGAGATAAATAAACCGCTACCTACCCACCTACCCTACCTGTATACAGTTTGAAATGTAAATAAGTGATGTGCTGTTCGGTTGGATGTCCTCAGTCACTTTAACAGTTGTGTGTTGTGCTGTTGTGCTGTGTTGTTTTTCAGTCAGCAGGAGTTTGTTTCTCTGTGGTGTGACCTCCAGAGAGACAGACCAGAGCTGCTCAGTGTCCTCGAAGGCATCTTGATCCACGCTGTGTCCCATTTACAAGACTCCATCAGAGAGAGAGACAGTCTGGAACAGGCTCTACGCAGGTCCCAACAGGACAACTCTGTCCTCTGCATGCGGAGCACAATATACATTATTTATGTTGTATTCAACTGTTCAGAGTTTTCCAAAATCATTCAACTCAGATTTTGTTTGTTTGTTTAAGACGGGAGAGTGAACATGATCAGGTTGTTCAGTCCATATATGAAGAAATGGAAAGTCAAATCCGAGAGGAGAGGGAGGAACGCCTGGCTCAGGTACAGATTTGTGCTTTTTAGCCCAGTTCTTGTTCCATTTAATAAAAGTGATCCTCATAAAATCATTTAATGGATTTATTGTGAAATCAAGGACAGTATTAGACAGAAGCAGAGAGGGCAGCAACTTGAGGCGGAGCTGAAGATTCGGGAGCAAGAGTTGGAGAATACTTTGACCAAACAGAAAGAGGTAGGTGTCCAAATAGCACTGATGTTATTTCCGAAGAGTCTTAGTTTAATGATTGAATGAACAGGATCTGTCTTTGTCCTCAGCTGGAGACCCGAATCCAGCGCCTGAGCTGTGAACAGGCAAACATCAAGGAGCAGAACCAGCAGCTGCGGAGCCTCAACGTGCAGTTACAGGAGCAGGTGGAGAGCAGCAGAGAGCAGCTGCAGGCCGCTCTGGGTCAGCTCAGCCTGCTGCAGCTCAACACCACCCAGGAACAAGTGGCCAGACAGAGGTGAGGAGCTAACAGCACATAACTACTGTAAATATCCCAGCAGAAATGATATCATGGAAACACTGCCTCTCCTTGAAGTGTGACTAAAACATGTGCTTTCCAGTGATTTGATTACAAAGTGCATGTGTGCTTTGGTATATAAACCAGAATAATAAACACATGGGAGTCATATGACTTTTCTTTTCAGTTCCAGTCAAACTAGCTGCAGGCATGTTTTTTTGTTTTTTTATCAAGACCAGAAAAAAGCTACCATGTCCAATGTGAGATTAAGTGAAAAACATGCATAACTTTCCCATGTCAGAAAAGTTTAAAAATAGCCAAACGTAGAGAAAATAAGATTAACATAAACATTCATGTGGACTTGTTTTCTCAGTCGAGCTTAAAAATGACTCCCAGGAGTTCATGAAAGGATAAAGGCCTTTTTCATACCAGAAGCATTTTCTGTGTATGAATAATTCAGGCAGTCAATGTAAGTTCTCACATCAACAACAGAATTTCACTGAGCCACATCGCTGCTTTTATTTTTTCAGATTGAGATAAATTTTTCCAAGCATTCAATCCCAAACTGTACAAATCTGGCAATCAAATGGCATGTTGTTGACAGTGTCATTTTGAAAACATTCAACATAGGGGATCTCTTGTCTCATAGAATTGATCGATTAATTGGTTGTTAAGGATTTGATTGATCAAGAGAAATTAATCAATCAAATAAACATCTAAAATATTACAGATTAATTTATGAATGCGTGCATTATCTGATCTTCAAGTATGTATGTTTAATGTGCTGTCAGAGATCATGCAGTATGTTACTGTAGAAATAACGCTGTGATTGATCGGGAAAAAACACATTTAATATTATTTAGTGTCAGCAAAATTTTTGTTTTTTTAATAACAATCAGTTAATTGATCGTTTATGTTTCCAATGATCAATTAAAGGCATCTTAATCTGTGTTTAAAAGTGTGCAGTTATGTGGAAGCAATAAGCATAGAAACGTATGCCCAAATATTATAAATGTAACATATATGAGATTTTATGCACTTTAAACTATCCACAGACACTTTAAGTGCAAGGAGACAAACTGTTAACTTACTGCATTACTGTAAATATTAACTGTGAAGACATCAGCCTGTTAAATATTGATTCCAGTTCCTTCAGTGAACCATGTAAATTACTGTTGTTTTGCACAACTAAAATCAGTGCATACTGATTAGTCAAACACTACTGGCAGTCTGTAGATAGATCAATTAATTATAAGGGTTTTTTTTTCTTGGGTTTTGTTGCCTGTAAGAAAAATATAGAATATCGTCAGACTCACGCTTTAACAATCTTTTGTCTGCTTCAATGTAGAAATGTGATGAAGGTGTCGAGGAACATGCAGAAAGAGAAGGATAGTCTCTTGAGACAACTGGAGCTGTTGAGGTAACAAATCAAGTTCTTAAAGGAAACTCAAGGAAATATTTGTAGGTGAAAACCTGAAGCTTCTGTGTGTGAACTTTTCCATGTCTCTTTTTTTGATTCAACCCACCACCACTCTAACATGAACGAGCTGGTGCGATGTTGTTTGTAAATGACTTTCTCTCTTTGCGTCAGGGACATGAACAAAAGGCTGCGAGATGAGAAAGATGCCCAGCAGTCTCAGAAGAGGGTTAGTCACAACCACTCTGTCCTTCCTCCTCTGCCATTAACCTATTACCTCAGTGAAGACCTTTGTACCCCGTGGACACAGAAGATTTATCCGACCTAAGCTAAGTCTTGGAATGGTGTCACACTTAATTCCATCCTCTGGACAATTATTATTTACATGGGCAGCTGTTATTGTGTTGGTTATTGATTGAACTTGACACAGTTTGGGATTATTTGCAATGTCAGCAATGTTTTTTTTTTGTTTTTTTCCACTCTTGTAGATGTGGACAGTGAAGTGAAGGATTTAGTTGAAAAGATTTATTCTGTTCTGTGTCAACTTGAAGGAAAACCTGTTTTATATGTTTATTAATGAAACTGTACATAGAACTATTTATGCAGGTGAACTAAAGTGGGTCAGTATTTACCAAACTAATAAAGGCCTTTATCACAATTCTTACAGGAGTGCTGATCTCTTAACACATTCTCTTATGTCCTGTCCACTTCCTTAAAATCAGTATTTGGCATTTTTGCTGAAGCAAAATTTTTCCAAAGCTTTTAACAGTAAACAAAGAAAACAAAACATTAATTCGAGAAGCTGTATTGACCATAACAGAATGAACACCTGTTGGTCATTTCTTGTATTTCTGTCTTGTTGTATAATTTACAATCGAAGAAGAGTATTGATAAATGATTATGATCTTAAACTTCTTTGCAGCAGAGTAAATGTCACAACTGGACTGAATTCTTGCTTTTTAAACGTACATTATGTCTAAAATAATCTTCCTGTGTGAAGCATCTAGTGTTTCTACAGAAAAGACAGTTACTTTATAATATATATTTTTATGATAAAAAGCATATTATAAAAAAAATCTTAATGCTGCTCATTTCTTTTGCCTCACTTTCCACACACACCTTTTAGCCTCCAAATGTCAGAAAGACTTTGCAGAAGAAAGGGTCAGTCATAGGTAACTACTTACTGCAAGACAAGCCGTTGAAAAGGTTCGTATGACTTAAATGCATCTGATATCACATAATTTGTCATCTTTGTAATGAGGAAGCAACTAATAATTTTGTGTATTTACTGATTCTAAAGACAGCTGAGCTCATCTGATGAGTTGGAGCAGGACAAAGACAAAGAGGTGACAAATTCATCCAAGAGACGCCAATCGTCAAGTAGAGTCAGGTGTGAAAGTGTTGAACAGGGGCAAACTCAGGTAGGGAACATATTAAATCTACATTAAATCCCAAATAATCCATGAATTTTATAACAGTTGAAGCAGACAGAGATCTACAGTGAGCACAGATTTGTCTTTGGCAAAGATGTGCTTCGTCTTTGCCCCAAAAACAGACATGACACTAATATCAAAATGTTAAGTCTGGTGCCTTTACCTGAATTTTAGAGCAAAATTGTCAGTCCTCAGCGAGTGTTCAAGGTGGTATTCCTCGGTAACTCAGGAGTGGGTAAGACCTCCTTCATCCAGCACTACTGCACAGGACACTTCCACAGTAAAATGAGCTCTACTGTCGGTAAGCTTTTCTTTAAACTATCACTCTATCGTTAATACTAATTAATGTGCTCATTAGAGTACACTCACCAGCCACTTCATTATCAGTACACTGCTGCTCTGCAATGTGATCCAATGCAACAGCTCCTCCTTAAATTCTGCATATTCAAAGAAAATAATGTTCAGTTTTGATCAACACAGTCAGAAAGGTATTAATTTAACTACATGTTTATTATTGAGGTTGTAGTTGCAGCAGTGTTGAACTGAACTGCAAATATAGTGAGAGTCATGCCATTTGCATAAATTAGAGGGTCAAAATATTAGGGCTGCAACTAATGACTATCTTCATAGTCGATTAATCGGTCAATTATTTTCTCGAGTAATAGTTGTGTGGTCTATAAAATGTCAGAAAATTGTGAAAAATGTCAATAATTTTTTTCCCAGACCTTAAGGTAACGTCCTCAAATGTATGATTATGTTCACATTTAAGAAGCTGGAGTCTGAGAATTTTGACTTTCTTAAAATATTGCTCAAATCAATTGCTCAAAGATTAAGCAAATCATCAAAATAGTTGATAATTGACTATTACTCGATCAATTGTTTCAGCTCAACAAAATATTAGAAACACCTGTCAATATAATGCACTCCAGTACATCACCACCCACTATGACCTCAGTAATAAAGATAAATTATTATTATTATTATTACATCTATGACAGTGTTAACAAAGACTGAACATTTTTAAACTTCATGACAGTAGAATTCATGGTGGAGTTGTTGTATTGGATTGAATTACACTGTAGAGGTGTACCTAATGAAGTGACTGGTGAGTGTAGTGTGTCTATATGTAAAGTATGAAACCTTGTTGCTTCCAGGTATGGATTTCCAGATGAAGACTTTAACTCTGGGCTCCACCACCATCACCCTGCAGCTGTGGGACACTGCAGGACAGGAGAGGTCAGACGTGCTTTTCTCGTGGTCAAACATATTCCACATAATTCTATTTGAGCTGTAGAAATGTTCGTGTTGTTTTATTACTGCCTCAGATTTGATTTTTGTGGGTGTGATGTTTTTTTCCTTCAGGTTTCGCAGCATCACTGAGCAGTATTACCGTAAAGCTGACGGTATCCTCGCTATGTATGACATAACTGACTCCTCCTCCTTCACCGCTGTTAGAGGATGGATGGACTCTGTGAAGGTGAGCAGGTGGGGATGACGTGGATGAAAAAAACATGCAAAACAGTTTGTCCCAGTTTGAATACACATGCAGGTAAATGACGGTAGGAATCTCAGTAGGCACTTATGTAATTTGAGTGATGAATCTCAACTCTTGTTGTTCATGGGTTGTTTTTGTCTGATGTTTATGTGGATAATGTGACAGCTTTCCTCACCACGGATGTATTTTTGAAAGGTGTGAGCTCGAGTCATAGGACAAATTTGATGACTTTAGACTTGATAAAATTTAAAAAAGACTTGCAACTCGACTTGGACAACAATGACTCGTAACTTCACTTGAGTCCTTTTACTTGAAAAAAAACCCAAAGATTAAAAACAAACATGATAAGGTCACCGTGACCTGACCACAGCCTACATTCACAGAGCCTTTGCCGTCTGGTAAACAGCCTCATCCTGCATCATAAAAGTACACAGTTAAAACAACCAAAGGTCAAGTGTCAATCAAAGTTAAACTCTAATAATAACTGTAAAGAAGACACAACACATTCATCACTCTTGTTCAGTGTTCAGTTCAGTGCTGCTTGGGGTTTTACTTCTAGTCTTATTTGGTTTGGTCTGACCAGCAGCTTATGATGGCTAATGTTAGCTAATATGCTACATTAGACTAGTTTAGGACTCGAAACTCAAAGTTTAGGACTTGGGACTTGATTTAGGATGTGAGTGCAAAGACTTGAACTTGTTTGTGACATGCAAAACAATAACTCGACCTCACCTGTGGTATTTTTTGTGTTGGTTTTCAGCACTAATAAGAGTGTATTAATTATAACCTGCTGTGTGTCTCCCAGGAGAAGATGAGTGAAGGTGCTGTACTGATGCTGCTGGCGAACAAGCTGGACCTGGCAGATGGCCACAGGAGAAAAGTGACAGCAGGGGAGGGGCAGAGACTAGCAGAGGTGAGGCACATTTGAATATTCAAACTTGTTTCTACAGTGATTTAATCATAATGCCACCACTAAAGGAAGGACCATTACCTTTTAAATGAAGTGTTTTTGTTTTCTTTTAACTTCCTGGTTCATACAGCAGCACCAAGCCTTGTTTTATGAGTGCAGTGCCAAAACTGGATTTAACATGGAGGAGCTGATGACTGATCTGACTGGGTATGGCATCTTATATCTTTGCTGTGTGTTGCTCACATCATCTGGATCCTGTAGAATGTTTGTAATTCCAGTCTTGGTACACGTGTTGTGTTTTTCATTGTAGCCTAAATACACACTGTTGACAGTTTATCAAGCATGCAGATAAATGCAGCAGCTATGTAAAACGCATAGATTCATGAATGTTTTAGTGATTATACTGGTGTTGATTCAGCTTTATAGTAATTTTTGAGATGGTCATTTCTGGGTTGTTGAGTTGCATTGCATTATATTGAGAGATGTTTCTATTAAGGGCCAATTTATGATTAATCAATGAATTGTTGAGCCCATAAAATGTCACAAAATGTGAAAAATTCCCATGACAACATCCCAGAGCCTCAGGTGATGTCATGAGATAGTTTGTTTTGTCTCACATGGAAAGCAAAACTGAAAAATATTCAGTTTTCAGACATTTAAAACAGAGAAAAGTAATTAAAAAATTGGAGTTTTTTCTTGGTAAATTACTTAACTGGACAGTTTACCCCAAAATAAAAACTAAATGTTTCAGTGTTTCTTCAACTTTTTCACCACTTATCTGTGTGCTACAGTCATGGAGGTGACTACATAGCAGGCTGATAATTAAACAGAAATATGAGGAGAATGACTAAATTTATTTTAAATTACATTTCAGTGATCTCATAGTTTAAGCATTTTCATTAGAAATTTTGTAGTATATTGATTATATGTTTTAAATTGATTTTTCTTCAGTGTACCACTAGAGGGAGCTGGAGTAGAAACACTGGTACTAGAAACATACTTTCAGAATCCAGGATATAGATGGGAAAATGTTGGGGTGAACTGTCCCTTTACTTGAATTTTAAAAATTGTTTGCAGGCTGTTTGACAGTAACTAATCAACTTTTCTGCACAATTTCTCATATTTAGTCTGCTGTCATTGATATAAAAGTGATGTAGCTGATAAACTAGAAGCAGGATGAGCTGTGTAAACTGTAAACAGATTTTTTTTTCCTCATATATTGTGGTTTCTGCTGCACAATGATTTAACGGTTTTCTTCATCTTAGGATGTTGTTATCCCAGCATGATCGACATTGTGAAGATGCACTTTCACTGACTGTGGACACTGAAAAAAGACGCTGCTGCACATAAGAGGGAAGGAGGGAAGGAAACTGCCAGGAGTCAAAAACATTTTTGGTTGATTGGCGTCACATTTTGTCTTTGTGGGGGACAGTTGGATTATGGGGAATGTTGTTGGTCACTTCATATCATTTCAAGACATAAACAGTACAATTTCTCTGAGAACAAGTTTACTGAACAGTATCTGTAGTGTTTGCTTATGTTATGTGTTATGTATACGTCTTTAAAATGCATAAAATAAATATATTTTTGATGTTTCCTTTGTTGTCTGTCTTTTTTTAATCCTTCGAACAATTTGTTGAAGTGTCAGTAGAGCTCATATGCGTGAGAAACCAGCTGGGGGCAGCCATGTACTCCACATAACTTGTGGAACTGCCTGTTGTGCCAAAAGAGGTCAGACGCTCAGTCGCTTGGGTGGGAGGCTCGGGGTCTGAGTGTCAACTGAGAACTTAGTGTTGCAGTTAACCTTCAGAGACGGCAGTGTGTTGACACGGGGGTCGGTGGGATCTGGGAAGACGTTACCCCGATAATCTACATCCTTCAGGGCCCACCAACTAAAATCAGGTAGGAGTATTTTAGTCTCAGCGGAAAGGGAGAGCAGTTTTTCCATGACACAATGAGTTATAAATAACTCTTGATTCTGACCATTGGGAGATTTTGTTTTGCTGGACAGTCACATTTATGCAAGGAGTGTTTTGTCTTATGACTGAAAAGCAGTATTACATTTTTCATGTGTTAAATATTTTAATGTCCTAGAGTTATTGTCTTTTTACTCTTTCTTGATTTATTTATTTACTGAGAAAGAGAGATGTTCACTGATAAAGTAAAAGATAAAATCATGATCTCATGATGCTGAGAGTCACAACTTTTTCTTAAAAAAGAAGCAGTTGAGGTCAGGATAAAAACAGACATTTGACTATTTCTTGAAGTAAAGCATTAAAAGTCAACAGTATATCACTGGTGTGAGAGATCAGGTTAAGTTACTGGGATGGGGACATATATATCTGTCTGCTGGATGCCATGTGACACAAGTTAAGTATGTTTTCCCCACAACATATTTGATTTCATCTCTGAATTCTTCCCATTGCTCTGATATTTTTGCAAGTTTGAAATGCACCACGTTTAATTTTTAACCTTAAAACACAACAGGAGAGTTCATGTAAACTCAAGTTGTGTTAGAACTGCACTCAACAGATCACCTTTTTACACCAAACATGGAACTAAAGCAGACTAAAAGAGGAAATTCCCACATGTCAACCACAACTGACTAGTCTCCATCAGATACAGCACTAATAGGCTTTAGCTTTCATGCGAGTATGAAGATGTGTGATAGTAACCTGCAGTGTTGGAGGCTATGACCTGCACTCTGAGCATCTTGTGTTCATTATCTAGACTCAGCTGTGCTATACATCTTCTCCAGAAGGATTTCTTTAAGTTTTTGATTTGGTAATGATTTCCATGTGTGTTTATTACAGGCTACAGTGCATTAACATGTATATTTTTCTTTTCAGAATGGAAGCTCAACGTGAAAAAACACACACTTGTGGGACTATTTGTCTGAAATATCTACTTTTTCTCTTCAACGTTCTTTTTTGGGTAAGTTAACAAGGAAGTGTTAAGATTTTGTCAGTATTTAAAACAACAAAAACCTCTGTTAAGGCTACATTGGATGCTGTTATAATTATTAATACCATTAGAGGTAATAATTTTCTTGATCTTACAGCATTAAACTTATGCTTCGCTTCAGTTGCCATGGGAGATTAAAGGAAAAATTAACTTTTTATGTGGATGTCCAGTCAGTGGTCATGGTAAAATGTTGCCAACTGAAGCAATAAAAACCTCAGTGTGTGCTATATTGACTGAGAAAGCAAAATCTGTTGTTCTTCCTGCATCCAGTGATGACCCAGTGATATATTTGGTGGAAAGGAGGAATTACAGCTTTGATTTCCAAGCTGCGTTCTGAAATGCAGGTGTTTTCTGTCTACTTTTAGTGCTGACTGCAACTGCCCTTACTCGCCTAATGCACTGTTGCATACAGTATGCATACAATTTTGACACTCTACTTCGTCTTAACACTGTGCCATCCCTCTTGCCCATACAGCCGAGGCAGTCTGTAGTAAAAGGAAAAAATATACATTTTTGAATGAGTCTGAGCTGTCATTTGTCTGTGATTTCTGGGTGTCTTGAGTGTTGTGATGTGTTTTCTCCTGTGCAGAGGACTGCGGGTTAGAATGGCTAGAAAAGCATGCTGGCTTTCATATTGCAAAATGCAACTGGATGCAGTACACTGGTCATTTTGGCACAATGCATTTGACATACTAAATTTTTTTTTCTTGCATACTAAATAGTATGGTCGTACTGGAATTAGAACATACAACTAGTTTCCACCCGTGGGTAACCAGGGGACCTGCTAAATGAGTATATTTGTCACTTAATCCCAGGTTTTGGCCTAATATTTTTTATGACACTGAATCACTTCACAGCTTGCACAATTTCTAGTGTATATCATGGTTGAAAAACAATTTGTATTAGTATTATTATTATTATTTACAACTGTTATTAATCAGGTTGTAAACGCTTTATAAATCATAAATAAGTTGTTACTGTTATTAGATAAAAAGAGTAACTGTGACTTGTTGCTTGCTAAATAGTGAGCCCATATTTATCTGTACTATTACAGCATCAGATCTCATTGCTTACTCAGCTTACTTTGTCCTCTCCATCAGAAACATTTATACCTGTCAGCTTCATCAGATATTTGCTTTACCTTGATGTTTTAAGAGTAGATTGAATCAACTCCTGCATAACCTGCTCTGTGTGTTTCCACAAAGTTTAGATATGAAGCTGTGATTTATGTGCATCAAATAACAAAAACAAATTTGGCTGGATGTCTCCTGAGGCTGACAGTGAAAGAAAAAGGCGTTGTCTTGTTTGCGTCACTGTCACATTTCAGGAGTTATGTTATAACAGCTAAAATTTACGTGCCACATTGTTGATATGTGCATCTGGTTTGAGTTGAGCTGATAACAGTGTGTTCTCACAGCTGGCAGGAGGAGCTGTGCTGGCAGTGGGAGTGTGGACTCTGGTGGAGAAGAGCGACTACATCAGCTTACTGAACTCCAGCCTCTACTCAGCCGCTGCCTACATCCTGATAGCTGCTGGAGTCATTGTGATAGTGACTGGGATCATCGGATGCTGTGCCACACTGAAGGAGATGAAGAGTCTTTTGATTGTGGTAAAGTACAAAAGATACACAAAACACTGTCCCTGTTTTATTTCACTACACCAAAGCATGAATCCTGTTTCATTCAGAATCAGAAACCACTTTCAAGTTCCTGTTTATACCCACACAACCTAGTCTGAGCCTACGTGTACTGACAGTTAATCCTCGGTGACCTTCTGTCTTGTCTGCGTGTGTTCAGTGCAGCTCATTATGTCAGACTGGCATGGCTGTCAAATATAACAGACAAAGTCATGCAGAGTGTGTCTTTAAGAGTTTAGATTTAGAGTGCGGCTCATGCCAGAGGAATGAAGGGCATCACAAGCCCGAAGAGTGTGTGAGAGACACTGACAGACACAGTGAGAGGACGTAATACAGAAGCAAAACTGCACACACTCTGTGACGTTATGTCTATTTCCATATTAGCCTCAACCTTTGTAATGAATAACTTCCTTTAACACGTCTTAATTTCATTTATTATCAGGGGTATAACCTTTATTTAGTTTTTCAGTCATGCACAGACACTTTCAGCTCTTATGTCATATTTAAAATCATATTTAATGACATAGTTTTGCTGATATTTTTGTGCAACCCAGAGATCCAACTTAACTTTTCTAAATTTTAACATACATCGCACTCAGCCTGGTACAGTAATAAAAACTGGGGGGGGGTAAATAGAAATCTCTTTTTCAAGGGAGACCTGGCCAAGACGGCACATCAGTTACAGTTTAAACAGAAATAAAAACACGACAGACTTAGAAAAAAACAAAAAACATCAGACACACAAAGAAAAGACTGCTGCAGATGCTGACAAAAGCTGATGTTTCTATTTTTCATCCTCAGTTTGTTCACTTTGCTTTGTTCTTGTTTATTTCATGTCTCTCTTCTACAGTATTTGTGCTTGTTGCTCTGTATTTTCCTTCTGGAACTCATCGCTGGTGTGCTGGCCTTCATTACCTACCAAGAGGTGAGGTGCTTCATCTTGTGTTTTCATATATTTGACCAAAGAATAGTGACAGATATTAATAGAATATAATTCTAATTTTCAATATAAATATCATCTGATAAAGTTCTTGTGCTGTACGACCAAATGATTGTACTTCATACTTTCGTTTATTAGCTGCCACGTACACACCTTGATGCCAAAAAAGTTGCAACATTGTGTAAAATGTAAATAAAATCAGAATGCAGTAATTCTCCTTGACCCGTATTCAACTGAATACAGTTTGAAGAAAAGATATCTAATGTTCTGATTAACTTACTGAAATGATGATTGCAACATGTTTCAAAAAAAGTTGGGACAGAGCATGTTTACCACTGTGACACATCATCTTTTTAACAATACTCAGTAAGTGTTTGAGAACTGCGGACAAAATTGTTTGTTTTTGAAGTGAGGTCTGCACTGCAGGCAGGTCAGTCTAGTACCTGAATTCTTTTACTACCAAGCCACACTGTGGTAACACATGCAGAATGTGTCTCGGCATTGAGACGTTTCTGAAAAAGATGTTGTCTAGGTGGCAGCACATGTTGCTCTGAAACCTGTATGTTCCTTTCAGCATTAAAGGGGGCTTCAAAGGTGTGACAGTTACCCATGATGCCACGGGCACTAACACAGCCACACACCATCACAGATGCTGGCTTTTGAACTTCGCGCAAACTGGATGGTCCTTTTCCTCGTTTGCTCCAAGGACATGATGTCCATCATTTCCTAAAACAATGGTGGCTCAGACTGCAGAACACCATTTCCACTTTCTGTCCATCCATCTCAGATGAGCTCAGGCCCAGGTGTTTCTGCATGAGTGTATATTTATAAAAACAATAAGGTTTATCAATTTGAACATTAGATATATTTTCTTTGTGCTGTATTTAATTACATATAGGTTGAACAGGTTTTGCAAATCACTGCATTCTGTTTTAATTTATGTTTTACACATCATTCCAATTTTTTGTAGTAGCTTAAATCTCACTGCAGCAATTAGAAATTGGACCACTTTCTATTTTATGTGTATTTTGTGTCAGTCTCATTATCCTTTAATGTGATTTCAAACTCCATACTTTACTCTCCATCATTTCTATTTTTTTTTACCACCTATGAAATTCCTCAGTTGCTGCACTCCCTGTTGTAAAATATTCTCTGCATGCCTCTCTGTGCATGTTCTTCATTTATCCTGATTTTCCACCTTTCTCACACCTCTTTCCTTCTTTCTTTCCCTGCTTTTTCTTGCTCCAGTGTTTCCCTTTCTGCTACCAGGTAATCTGCTCCCACATGATTCCATTTTATATCAACCTGTTTCCCTAACAGGCTGATATAAAATGGTTTGTTTTCACTCTTTGTACTTTGTCAAATTCATTGAAATATGCTCAGTGGGGTCAGAGGATCTGCGCTCATATGTTTTGAGTTATGTGAAGGCGTTGCACAGGTACAGTGGAATGTTAAAGGGGAGAAAAGAACTTGACCAGGAGTTCTCTGTTTTTTATTGATGGGGAAATATTTGCAGATGATATATATATATATATTTTACGAGGAAATCACTGAAATGCTTCCCCTGTCTCACAGCTGGATGAGGACCTCAGACAGAACCTGAAGATGACCATGCAGCAGAAATACCAGCAACCAGGGGAGGAGAGTGTCACGCAGGCGGTGGACAAACTTCAGCAGGAGGTGAGGAAGTGATACTTTTTCCATGAACAAATACTCATGACACAGATAGACAAAAAAAAATCAAAGTACATCTTACCACTGCAGCCCTGACTTTACAAAAACAAAGTCATACCAGTTAAATTACTCCAGTGTAATGTGTCAGATTAATCAGATAATTGTAATTTGAAATCGCAGTCAGTTCCTTCAGCCTGCATGTCAGTCACCACTGTCTCATCTTTTCTTCTGTCTTTTACTGTTCCCTGCACCGTCTCCCTCCCAGTTCAAGTGTTGTGGCAGTTACAACTTCTCAGACTGGGCAGACAGCGATTGGATCAAGGAAAATGAGCACGTAGTTCCTGACAGCTGCTGCAAAACTCGCACTGACCTCTGCGGCCGCAGGGACCATCCGTCCAACATCTACAAGTTGGAGGTAAGTGAAGTTTGTCGGCTAATAAATTAAATGAATCACAACAAGGTTTTTATTTCTTTCCTCTCTTATGCTCCCAGGGAGGCTGCATTATGAAGTTAGAGGAGTTCATCCTGAGTCAGTTGTATATTCTCGGTGCAGTGGGCATTGGGATTGCATTTCTACAGGTAAATCACTAACCAGGAAAAATACTGGTTAATATTAAAATAGCTTTTAATATTGTGCAAAAGGTCCCTGGCTGAACTGTGAACAATGGATGTTTCTGTGTGCAGTGCAGAACTAACAAGTTCCTTGTGTCTTTTTTTTCTTTCAGCTTGTGGGGATGATGTTTACTTGCTGCCTTCATCGAAATTTGCAAGAAGATCCGAACTGATTTTTGACTCTTTAACATAAAAAAAACACACAGTCACATCATGAATTGTAAATTGTTTGGTTAGACTTTTTAATGCACCAATTATTCACACAGTTCTGGATGCTGTGAAACTGCCGATTCAATTTTTTTTTTTTTCAAAATACAAATACTACAGATATTGTACTGCTGCTGGGCAGCACTGTCCTCTTTCTGTAAAATGCCTAAAATGCATGCTTTTAGTATTTTCATTTTTATGTTAAGATAATGATGTGTGGATTAGCTTGTAACCAAAAAACACATTTTAAATAACAGAGAAATATGAGCATGCTGTGCCTACATTTGCAATCAGTGTTGGTCTTGTTTTTATCTCGTTTTTGATGCCACTTTATAATAAGACTACCCTTAATTATATATATCATATTATATATGTTATATAACACTTATGACACATTATAACATCAGCCGGCATTTACACCTGTCAGCTTTTTCACATATTTATTAATAAGTTAGTTGCGCATTTTAATAGTCAAAAAGTTTAATTTGGCGTCAAATTAACATATCAAATGAGCAGATTCATGCACTGATGCTTTGGGTAATATTGTTTACCATAACATTTTCAGCGTGCAATGTTTTACACTTTACAATAAGGCTCCCTCCTCTTATAAATGTTAGTAAACAATTTTAAGTCATTTATAAGGGTAGTCTTATCGTGAAGTGGTAACAGTTTTTTATGTATCAAGCGGCGTTTACCAAAGCTAAATTTTTTAAAAATGAATATAAACATGGTTTTGTTAATAGAATTGAAAATAAAAATGCTTGCCATTTATGATTCCCAGTGAATTTCACCTATCATATTGTATTTACCTCTGCCTTTGAAATGAGCTTTTATTCTGAAAATCTCCCAGCGGATGTTGTTGTCAGCTGACAGTACTTCCTCCTCCTCGCTGATTTCCCTTTCATATTTTCACCCGCAATTATCACTTTATTCGTTTCAAACAAGCTAAAATATTTCATGTGGAGGGAACACGGAGATTAATGAAATGTCTGCGAAACCAACCTGTCTGATAGTGGCGAGTGCTTCTCCTCAAGGTGGGTCCGTTAGCTTCTGCCTCTTTATTATCATGATGGAGATGAATTAACGTTACACAGCGATAAAGTGGACTTTAGTTTGATAGTTTTCTATCGAGTATGGCTTATTATTCTTGCTTTATTTCACCTGTTAGCTGTGGCCAAACATCACTTGTTGTGTTTACACTGATGTTTTTGCTTTTTCAGGGGTGTCTGCAAAGTCTTTCCATCAGTCATTCAGCCTTTGTACCCCAGTGTTTAATCTGCAGACAGCCACACCAGGGGTAAGACTGCGTTTATAACTGAAAAATACGCAACAAAGTAAATATTCCGACAGTGTTTGTTTACTTTAAACTTCAAAGTTTATTCTTGACTTTGGAAACAGGAAAAACAGTCTCACCACAAGTACACTGCCACCTTATTGACTTATTGACCACTTACCAGTGGTGGAGGAAGTATTCAGATCCTTTCGTTGAGTAAACGTAGCAATATTAGACTGTAAAAATACTCCATTACAAGTAAAAGTCATGCATTCAAAACCTTACTTAGTTTAAGCATTGTTTTTCTATTGTATATGCTGTTTTTAGATTAATAATACTGGTGCATTCATGTATGTTGACTTTATATATTATTTGGTAGTTTGAGCTACAGAAATGCATTATTATATTCTATAAGATCATTATAAGTTTGTATCATTGCTGTACTGTAAAAAGTAAACATTTCATGGTGTCAGAAAAACACCCCTGTTTGTGACAATGCATTTTGCAGCTAATCCAAGTGGGTTTAAATACTTTTTTCAGCTTAAAGAGATAGTTCACCCAGAAAAGTTCAGTCATTATCTAACTAAACTGATTACGACAGAAGGTCAGATTTAGGTTTTTTCATCCACAAAATACTGCTGGAGTTTCACAGGAAAACAGTATTGCCTAATCTCTGAGTGGTAACCAGTTTTAAAATGGAAAAACAACTGAAAAAAAAAAAAACAGCTCACCACACACACTCTGATGGTGTGCATGCGTATATGAATGTAGCTCAAAGCTAAGGATCTAAAGTGAAGATTTAGGCTAAAAACAGGGTGTAAATGACGACTTTCAAGTTAATTTGGCATGTTGAGTCTTTAAGGGATTTGGGTTACACCAGACAGTTGTTTTTTATGTGTGAAAACTGGTCACCATTCACTTATATTGTTTGGGAGATTCTGCAACACTGTTTTCCTGTAAAACTCCAGCAAAACTCCACAAAACACAACCTTCAGTCGGCATGAGGGTGAGTAGATAAAGACATGAAAGGTAGGAAGGGTATGAAAAGTAACTAGTAACTAAATATTTGCCTCAGAGATGTAGTCAAGTAGGAGTAGAAGCATACAGTAGCATAAAATGGAAATTCTCAACTAAAATACAAGTACCTCAAATGTGTTCTTAAGTAAAGTACTTTTGTAAATGTACTTAAATTCCACCACTGCTTGTACTCCACTACACTTTAGGAGATATTGTAGTAATTACTCCATTACAACTGTGTGACAGCTTTAGTTGCTGCACACTTCATGTGTTTTGCATTGGTTTCGTAGAGAAGATGCAAACTACTGCTGATATATAAAACTAACATTTAGATTTTTCTTACACCTGAGGTTGGCATATGGATCCGTATTTAATCCCAGCAGAGTAACTGAGCTTTTATCTTTTTTTAATTCCAGGGGAAGCCAATAGACTTTATTGGAATTGATGAAAGCACTGCTAGATGGGTGCAAGACTTCAATGTGAAACCCTACGCCACACCAGCCAAACTTGAATCTATAGATGGTGAGAACACTTTGACTGTTTAAATGTGTGCTGTTGTTGCTGTTTGTTGAACTCTGCTCAGTGAAGAGTCATGATGACATGATGACCCTTTCCAGGTGCCCGATACCAGGCGCTGCTCATCCCGGACTGCCCCGGAGCGCTGAATGACCTGGCACACAGCGGCTCTTTGCACCGCATTCTCACACACTTCATCTCTCACCAAAGTGAGTGTGAGTCTAATTTTGAAAAGCAGTCAGTGTGTAATCTATATGTCTAGGGTAGAGACGTGTGTGTTTCTCTGTTTGCAGAGCCTATTTGTGCAGTAGGACAAGGAGTGTCGGCTCTGTGTTGTGCCACTGAAGGACAGAGGTGGATCTTCAGTGGCTACAGTTTAACAGGGGTGAGTCTTCCTCAAGTAAATATGAAGCCAATATATCCAGATATATACATGTATTCAGTGTCTTTAATAACAGGAACTATTTTTGCTTAAAGCCGTCAGTGTTTGAACTGGTACGGCGGCCTGACTTTGCCAACTTGCCTCTGGTTGTGGAGGACTTTGTGAAAGACAGCGGTGGATCATACACAGGTGAGCTGACCTGCAGAGCACAGATACTAATTTGGTAAATATTTGGTGCAATATGTAAGAATCTAATTCAATTATGAACAGAATGTGAAAACATATGAGTTTTACCACTTTGTGGTATGAGCAAGCATCCCACAAGCTCTCTTAGCTTTTCGTAGTCTAATAAATAAACAAAATAAACTCACAAAATATCAACAAAGGAAATATTCTTACATCTATTTCAGTCTAAAAGAAAAATACAACCATACACCTTCTAAAGTTTCACTCTTTTACCAAACTAAGAACCAAATTAAGAGCTACTTAACTGCTCTGTCAACTCATCATAAAACATACTTCAAATGACAAAATCATCACAGCCTCCGGGGCCGAATGCTCTACCATCAGAGCTACCAGGCCACCTACGCCAAGTCTATTTTAGACGGATGCTGTGTCAAGCTCCACACAGCAAATTGAGTGGTCAGACACAGAAACAGTGTCGAGAATCCGGTCATTTTTCAAAATAAAAGACCCCATGCAGACTCACGATCATGAAACAGACAAAAGAAAAGAAACGTTTTAACTACACTGTCTACATGCTTATGGTAGATGCACAAAAAAATAAAGAAAGAGGACCAAATCAACACAATCTGAGCAAGTCCACTGCTTCTCAAACGCTGCTGTTGGGGCATGAAGCCGCATGGAGCACGGATCCACGTAGAACCGTGGCACAGACACAACATGCCCAGTGGAATTAAGGAATTATTAGTTACTCTGGTGATATGCTGCCCCTTTTTGTCTGAAGTATGAATTTGACTGGTGGCGAATTGTTACATATTGCACCTTTAATGAGCATTTTTAAAACGAAAAACTAAAACCCTCTCATGTTTATCTCTTCTTTTTCTAGGAAGTCAAGAAGACGCTGTGCACGTTGTCATAGACAGACACCTAATAACTGGTCAGAACATGCAGTCGACGTCACTTGCTGTAAATAATCTAATCCTGCTCTGTGGTGCCAAGTAAAAAAACAGAAAATGTTAACATTAGGAAACTCACATTAAACAGCTGAGTTGTTCCACATTTATATTCATGTAATTAAACAAACATTCATTTCAGACAAATATTGGAAGATGCTGGGTCAGAACAGATGTTTGGCAACACTGTAAATACAACTTCATTACTTGCCAATGCTGTTATTATAAACCTATTAAAAAAAACACAATCAGATGTCTTGATTTGAAATTTTAAAAAGAAGAAAACTTGTGGTGTCAGGAACAGATGCAGTTTTGAGGATGTTCAAAACCAGAGAGATGCATCTTCACAGCAAAGTTGCATCCAGGAGCAGAAATGTTTGTTGGCAATGAAGAACGAAACAGGAGATGTCTGGATGTGGACTGAAGACAGGCTGCAGATGTTTGTGGCATGTGAACTCTCAAGGCCTCAGAACAATCCCTCATTTAAACTGTATAGATATTAATGATCATGCACCATCTGTTGTTGAATGGAGATGTGTTACTGCACTCTGACTGAACTGTACAAACTGAATAAAATAATACCTGCGCACAGCTCTTGAATTTTTGGTGCATCATGTTCAGGGAAAAAGAAAAAAGAAAATCCATATGCTGATGATTCGGGGTCCACAGTCTTCTTCACTTTCAAGTCCAACTCTCATAGGAGATCATAGAAATAGTCCAGTCCTTGTCCTAGTTCCCATAAGGAAATTCCTGTTCCCAGTTCAGTAGCTAAAGAGATCCTCAGGTAGACTGACTGCAGAAATAAACACAGAAAAGTGAAGCAGTAAACCTCATGAAAACATCACTTTAGTTAATAATGTGAAAGGAAGCTGTTCTTAAATTGTCAGTGTTGCTTTTTTGTGTTAAATATGGAAGCTTTTCTGGCTATGACCCACTCTCTGACCCACAATCCTTTGTGATGTGTATGTGCAAGAGGGGCAAAGTTCAACAAGCAGTGTTATGAGGAAGCAGTATGTCCCAATTGTATGCAGACAGCATGCAACAGTCTGCACTACAAGTAAAAGGAAAAAGTATGTGATTTGGAATGTAGGGATTTAGTCATTATTTTGATACATTAAGGTATTTCGGTAAGGTTTCTCATCTTTTTTTTTAAAATCACATTGATGGAAATGACCCTCCAGAGTTTACGCATGAACGTACTCATTACATGAAAAAAGACTTACCTTCAGTGATGGATAGTACACCACATGCTTCACTGCATTGTTCCTGAAATTAATGTAACAGATCTTGTTATAACATGCTGTTGGAAGTTTAAAGATTTCAGCCATAATTAATTGAATTTAAATGTCATTAAAACAGTACCTCTTGTAACTGAAATAATGCTCTCCAGAATATTCATCCCAGAGATATTTTGGCCTGTGTTCACGCAAAATCTCGATGTACCTGCAGGAAGTCAGACACAAGTTTAGAACAGTGTCCCTGAAACCCTTATTTCCTGTCAACCTTTTACTGTGACTTTAATTGGCTTTTTGCCAGAGATTTCTGCGTTTGTGTTTCTGTTGTAGCTCCTTGACTTAGATGAGGCTTACTTGGAAAAAGATGATGTCATGTACTTCAGAGCACCAATCAGTTTAATAGTTTAAAATTTGATAACAGCTGCAGGGTTGCTGCAAGTCTGATCAAACACCACCCACACAGGGATGTTTTCCCCCCGAAAACTTTAACTTTGATGGTTTCTTTCTTGATTATCAATATTTTATGTTATGGAGAAATAGTTATGATCTGAAACTTCTTTTTAAAGGGAAACTTTACACATCAAAGTCTCTTCATGTGTGGAAAAAGTTGTATAAAGCTTTTGTGGCTCTAGAGGGAGTTTTGTGAAATCTGATAAACTGCCTCGAATGATGCTAGTCAATATTTAGCACAATGAAGAAGTTCTCCACCGATTTAACAAAGTTTGAAACACATGAAACTTTAACTGCTAGAATGTAAATAAGGTATTCCAGCAGTAGACACATTATTATCTCACCTTCCTCCCAGGATTGGCTCTGTTCCCTGACTTGCAAAGTCAAGGCCATACAAATTGAGTCCAAGCAGGATCTTTTGCCTCCACTGAGTGTTTGGTGCAAGCTGAAGAACGCAGTCTCTCACCCAGGGCAGGGGGGAGCTCGGGCCCGGCCTATTGAAACAAAATACACGCCGTGAATCTTCTTGTAGCTGTCAGTTCCTCTAATCATGTCACTACAGGGTTCTTGGGGGTCCTTAAAAAGTCTAAAATCCAATAATCTGTGTGAAGGAAGTGTGAAGGATTTAGTGTCCCCTATTGGTGGGTTTGCAGACTGCAAATATTCAACTCACTCTCCTTTTCCAAGCGTGTGGGAGAACCTACAGTGACCATGAAACTTACATAAGACAAGCCAGTGTTTGGTTTGTTCCTACTGTAGAAACATGGCGGTGCAACACTGCAGTCTCCATAGAAGAGGACCTGCACACTCTATCAAAATAAACGTCTCATTCTAAGATAACGAAAACTCAATAATTCTTATTTCAGGTGATTAAATTAATTTATTTTGCAAGTAATTCTGGGACTCTGGGACAATTTTCCTTCATATCATTTGTACTTTTTTGCAGCTATGGATGAAATAGATTTTAATGGCATTTTTAATGGTCTTAAATTATCTTGTTGGAACCTGCAGAAACTCTGCACTACCTAAAATATTTCCATTACTACCTCAGTGACTCTCTGGACTGTAGCCTGTGACACTCACCTGTCACCGCTGGAGTAGTCGTATGTCATGAGGCTGAATCCATCCACTACTGGGGCCAACTGCTCAAACTCCTCCCTGCCAAACATACCCGGCTGCCCCGCACTGATAGCGACGGAAAAGAAAAAAGCAACGGAAAGTCAGCGCCAATTTCAGTGATTTCTTTTTAACATTTATAGTCGCTGAAAGTAATTTCATTCACCTTGTTACAGCAGGTGGAATGACAAGAATGCAGTCTAATCTTTTTGCCTTCAAAGTCTCACATATGTGCTTCACCAGATGAACCAGCTCCCTGTACAGAGAAGATTTTGTACTTGAATCATGTCAGACAAAGAAATAGAAGGCCAAACTAATAATACACACATATTAGCAGAGGAACTCACTTTCTTTTGTTACCTCCCAGCTGACTCCACAGCTCCAAGGTGAAACCATCGAAACCTTCAGTCTGCAAGGCCACAACTTCATTAGAGAGATGCAGAACAAACACAACATTGTTGCAAGGGAGTTTTATTGCTAAACACAACATTTTATTACCTTTGCAACATCCACCAGCTCACTCCCCAGCTCTTCAATTTCATCTTCACTCCCCAGCACGCTCATGTAGTCCTGATAGGACCAGCCGTCAAACAACAGCCGAGGCACTGAGGGTAAAGAGGAGTAGAGACAGTCATATCTGAACTCATTTGCACAGACTCACATTAACAGACGACAAAGGACATCTACTCACCCATCCTGACTTTTTTGTTAGACTTGCGTACAGCTTTGACCCAACCTGCAAAGAGAAAAAGACCCCTTTATGCACACCAATCCTTTGTGGTGACACTTTAATAAACTGACAAAGACTGGAAAAGGTTTTCCATCTGACTGTCAGAGGTGTGGGTCCTCTACCTGGGTCATGATCGTGGAGTCCAGTGACATCAAAGGTTTCGGGTCCCCGGCGGCGGAGTTGAAGCCACACTGGAGACACTGACGTTAGTTTAGAGCCAAACATCTTGGCGATGTCGTAGCCGTGGGAATTCCACTGGAGAAAGAGAGAAATAATAAAATACGTAATTAAGAGATAGTGAGTCAAAACTACTCCCAGGTTGTCAAATACTGACGTTATGGGAATGAGACTCAACAATCAAATTGTGATTGGCCAAAGAAAGATAAAGAATTAGATTTTCTAAAGCCTCAAAACGGAGCCAAAAAGTCTCTATAATGGCTTAAAGTGATGCCCTGGGTAATTTTAAGTTAAGGGGCAGAACTAGCAATTATTTTCATAGGTAATTACCTGCTGGTAAGTTTCTTACTGATTAATCAACTCAATGTTTTGTCTATTAAAACTCCTTCAATACTGAAAAATACCTGTTACAATTTTCCAGAGCCAAAAGTGACGTGTCCAAATTGCTTATTTTGTCTAACAAGCAGTTCATAACCCACAGATCTTACATTTACCATCATTATTAGTAATAGCTCAGTCAGCCGATTAACCTGGCCGATTATCTGACTTTGTGAGATAATCTGCATCAGCCAGTTCCTGTGCTCACAAGGCTGATAAACAAAAAATTCCTGCAGATGCTACATGCAGCCTTGTCAGTGCGGTTGCTGCGGTTTCATGTTAGCGGTCCTCACAGTGAGTTTTGAGAACAGTGAGGTAAGAAAGTGAGTTTCAAGCCCTGTATATATCTCGTGCACCTTGCTATAAATAGTTGCCTAAAATTTCCTTTGTGGCCAGCGTCTTTTCTGAATGTTAACACATTTCTCCTGTCAGCCTAAATGATGGCTAATCTGATCTAAAACCGTCCCTGGCTAGAATGACGTCACTTATAACAGACTGTGCCTGCTCTCTTTTAAATACCACATTCACTTTTTGAAACCCATAACATAACCCAGTGTATTTTTCTATTCCATTAATTAGCACAATTAAAATTCAATCTAAAACATCATGTTACAGGCTAAGAGGATAACCATGTACAATAGATAATAATGTGCATGGAATAATGTAATTAAACATGACTTTTTATTTTTACTTTATAATGGCATTATTTATCAGCCATTGGCCTCCCTGCTCTACCCTATGGGTATTTCAAACCCATACTGGTCAACCAGTAGTTACACTAGTTAAATGATGAACTGATTATCAAAACAGCTGATGATTCATTTTGTCAACTGATTACTCAAGTACTGTAACAGTTTCAGCTCTACCAAAGTTGGTCTTTTTAGTATAAATTCAGTCCTTTGTCTCAGACTGGCAGTATGATGAAACACAAAGAGGGAATTTTGCAATGAAAAGACAAACTTTTGAAGATGTGGGAGATTCATGTGGCTCAACTCTGACTCATAGCTTCAGCTGAACTTTCTAGTGCATATTTGCACAGAACGAGGACTGTAAATTTTGACCCCCGTCTTTAAAGTAAAAGATCTCTGTACAACCAGTTTGGCAAGAAAGAATAACTGCAGCCAGCGAAAAAACACCACCAATGTACATGTGGGTATGTGAGTATTGCATTAAGGCAAACTTGTAAACAGTGTGAACCTGTCATTTAATGCTGTGGTAAAACTGTTGTCAAATGTTGAACAACAGTAGATAAACAGAGGAGACAGTAGATAAATTGGTGGCTGGTTTTCAGACTTACAGGTGTGACATATCCAAGCACTTGTCCTTGAAATGTCTTCTTGATGTTAGCACAGTGCCTCTTTTCCTCCTTCACTATGTCTTTCCAGTGAGGGTCTGACACCACAAGGCCTCTCTCCAACACTGACAACTCAGTTGGAGATGACTAAACACAGAGAAAAGACAGATAATCATCATCATGACTGGACAGATGACAGGTGAGGATCAAGTGCGTCCAGCGACATAGCAGTCAAAGAGAAGAAGACATGTAAAGACCTGACAGCTTTCACAGCTCACACCCATATCAAGGTAAACCCTGAAGTTACTCACCTCGGCCTCAGCTTTATGCGACTTCTTTGCATCAGTTTTTGAAAGTGTGGCACTGACCAGCCAGCAGCATGACATGGAGAGCAGCAGCAGCAGCAATAGTGTCGTTCTCATTTCCAAAAAACGCAGTCGAGAGGCAGCAGTTAAATAAAAATGGGTTAGCTGAGCTCTCAGGTCTGCAGGTTTGCAGTGCAAGTGCTTCCTTCCTGACTGAGATCTGTTAGATTAACAACCAGCAGCATATCCTCCTCCTGCGGTTTGAAATCACACGGAACAACGAGCCAAAAAAGCCCCGTTCATACTGCTAATACATTCAGCTTGAATTTATGACAAACAGCCTGGCTTTCACTGTCGGGCGATTGGTGCCAGTTTGATTGACAACTTAGCTCAACGTGTTTCTGGATCGTCAAAGGTCGTGTCGATATGGGAACCAGTGATTTGCGAAACTCTCGCGAGATTTGTATGCTTTCTTTCTTTATTACATAAACTCGTTAACATTTATAATGAAAAAACGCTGTGATTAAGATATAGGTAAGTGTAGGGACAAAATCACTTGGTTAGGGTTAGAGAAAGATCATAGTTTGGATTTAATTGATCGCTCTCGCGAGATCTTGCACGGGTCTGGGGTTCCCTTCTAGACCTCAACCAAGCAGAGTAACTTCCGCGTTCTGTGTTTTTCAAAATAAAATGCGTGTGTCTAGCATGGTGTCTAGCCTGTGAGAGACAGGAAATCATCTGAGCAGATAGGTGGCGGTGTAGCTTGCGTGTTAACGAATTAGCAGAATAGAAGAAGACAACATGAGTCAAACAAACCCACTAATATAGAAGATTCATATTACCAAGGTACTTTAATGTTGCCTGCATGATTAACATCTGTCTTCTGCTCTTCGAGGTTCTATACAGATAGCAAACGTTAATAGGTGAGTGTCATTCTTGCCAACTGTAGCTAGCTAAAGTAAACTGTTTGACTGCAGTGTGGCTAACATGCTAACATGTCAGTATTTCTGTAAATGAGGAGACTTGTTTTCACAAAACTTTAACATATATTTACAGTACTAAGTTTACTCAGTACTTATGCACACTGCTGTGTCCTGTATTTCCTTCTCGTGTATTGACCTTAACGTCAACTACAGTCAAATATAATGATAACAGAAAAGAGGCAAAACCTTAAAGTTTAAGGTTCTGCCTCTTGTCTATCATCCTATTTTAAGGCTCAACCACATTGGAATCTCTATGGACTTTGAGTATATCAGCAATATATATTCACAATATCAAAAGTAATGGAACTCAATATACAGCAGAATGATGACGGTGTCGTTTTGTATTATTGCATTTTTATTATTTCTGTGGGGCTAGGTGGTATGGACAAAATATCACAATACGTTTAACCCAATACATCAGTATTGATATTTATTAACATTGCAACAGTATTATAGGGAAGACTGTTGGTGCTTTCACAAAATATTAACACAATGTGATTTTTGATATATAATCATCAGTAATGTTCATGTAATGATTAAGTGGGTAATAGTAAATAGTAGAGCAGCTAGCACAGAATGGTAAGTTCAGAAAATGACATTAGTTGACATCAGCAGCTTTTAAATATAACAATAGCCAAAATCAACAATATATAGTCTCACAATATTGACATAATATTGCTATATTATTATCCTACAAATGAATAAAATGGAGAGGAAAAGAATAATATTTTCCCCTCACATGTTGTGTGTGTGAGCAAGTAGGACCATAAGATAAAAATACTCAATTAAAATACAAGTACCTCAAAGCTCACTTACTTAAAGCTTCTATAAAGAACTTTAATATTGTTTTGATTTTAGAGGCCCCAGTGGACCATATGTGTAACATTAAAACTCCACAGTAGTTAGTGAAAGTTCTCTTGGATCTGTGCTGTAAAACTAATTCTATTTTTGATTTCCTCAGTGAGTGATGGCCGTTGAACAATTTGTTTCAAAGACACTCGAGCTTCTACAGGAGGAGAGGGAGGCTGAGGTAGAGGAGACCAGGTACGTAAATTAACATCCAGATGTTGACACCTTAATATATGAAGGGTTAATCCGGTAATTTTGTTCTGGGCTTCCATCAAGTTTGGGAACTTGCCAGAGAAATGCCCAAGTCTTTCAGACTCCACAGTTGTAATTCAGTTTGTAATCCAGGCTTTCTGTTATAATTCTGAAACCTCTTAGTCCTGAGGTAACCCTGATCACAGTTACAGCCTTGTTACATCATCATCTATTTTCACAGATCAAAAATGGACACTGACAGTGGACATATACTTCTTGATTATACTAAAGTGGGTGTCTGCATTTATTCAGGTTCATAAAGTTAATTGGTGCAGTAATAATTTTTAGGCTGCATGTGGATGGTCCTCAACCCTTTAACAGACCTGCAGATGAGGAAAGTAGAAATTAGGCTTTGGACTTGACAAAACTCCTCCACAGCCACAAAATATATTAAACAAATGTTTTTATGGGCTGAGTAGTAGTCTTAAAGTCAAGTAAACCAGGCTTATTGTGTAAAATCAATGAATTTACCTATTTCTGTGGTAGATTTTGGTACGGTTTGCAAGCAGGACAAGCCTTTGGTCTTAACCTACAATGTTTTTTCTGCAAAATATATATGTATAACGTATTGATAGCTGTCACTATGAAATGACAGTGTCTTGTTTCGTGCCCTCAGGATATGGCAGGAGAACATCTCACTCAAGGATCTTCAAAATAAAGGCGTTTGCCTACTGAAATTGCATATAGGAAGTCAGTCCACGGGCCTTTATGGTCGCACAGTCGTCGTCCTCGAGCCAAGAAAGCATCTTGGTTTCTTATCACTGCCAAGCAACAGCTTTGGACCTGGTGAGACTGAAGATATGATCTGTGAGGTTTTTGTTTCTTTAGTTCCATATTTTGCTTAATATGACATTTATGTTTTTGGTTACAGGGGACATAGTTGGCTTGTATGACACTGGCGGATGCACCGCAGACTCACAGATCGGCACAGGAATAGTGACGAGGGTCAGCCAAGCTTCTATCAGTGTCGCCTTTGACGATTCAAAGGATGGCCTCAGCTTCGATACAGACGCTCTTTGTAATCTCTTAAAGTTGGCAAATGACGTCACCTACAAACGAATGAAAAAGTGAGTGACATCTGTACCGAGCATGTAAGAAAGATACAAGTGAAATACAAAACCTTTAAGCAACTTATTTTCTCTGTGTTTTGTGCTTTCAGAGCCTTGAATACATTGAACGGATACAGCAATGGACCAGCTGGCAATTTGATAAATGTTCTCTTTGGAGACACAAAACCCTCTTCTCAGTCACAGCCAAGTAAATCACACTAAACTAAATACTCTATTAAATTGTGGTTTGTGGTAGCTTAACATACTAATGCAGCATACTATTGAGACTGACTCTACAACCTTGCAAATCGAAAGAGTGATTCTGACTGTTTTATTATGTTTCATTAGATGAAGTTAAATTCTTTAACTCGAACCTGGACGACTCCCAGAGAGAAGCTGTGTCCTTCACTCTGTCTCAGAGAGAACTTGCTGTGATTCATGGACCTCCAGGAACTGGGAAAACCACCACAGTGGTGGAGATCATCCTGCAGGCAGTCAAACAAGGCCAAAAGGTAGGCAGAAAGTTGATTTTTGCTAGTGTATATGAGAATATTTTTCGCCTTCTGATTAATGAAATTATGTTTACCATGCTCTGTTAATGTCATATGTTGTGGCAGTAGGGATAAGTGATGCCAGACTTTTTAAATTTGGTGCGATACTGATACTTTTTGTAACAATTTTACCGATACTGGCCTTTTTTTAAAAAAAATAAAAAATAAAGACTGAATATTAGAAAGAGGAAAAAAAGATTAAAAAATTCACACAACACTTACCGGCCATTAATAACAATTTTATTACAAAAACAAATCTGAATACAAACAAATAAAAATGTTTTGTGAATGAATGTAAAAAAAAAAAGTCTATTCTACAGAAATACTGCAATAAAAAATAATTATCTGCTTGTTGTTTTTTGGCCATGTTATAAGTTTTCAGCGTGTGTGTTTTGTTCAATGTTTTCAGGGGTTACTCGTGTTGCTGCTGTATGGCACTTTCTTGTCACAAATTGTGCATCTTGCTTTTTTTATGTACTGAAAAGTAGCACACCAACACTCAACAGTTCCTTCCTGCCATGTCTCACAAGTTTGATGCAGACGTGTGATTGTGTGCAGCTGCATGTTTAGCTCTCACTACTTTATATGTTCCACAGTCATGTGACACAGGACAGTGTCATTAAAAATGTCAGGACTGTTTATTGGCACAAACATAAAAAAGTACTGTAAATGTTTGAAAATGATGCAGCAACTCAGGTTTTGATTGATATGATGTTATTATTGATCGTTTTGAAAGGAAGCAACACCAAATACAAAGCTTCTGAGAATATATTTATCAATCCTGCAGAATCAATCTTCCAATCCCTATGCTGCAGTTGTCATTGCAGCATCTCAGTTTCACCAGGATCATTTTCATGTCTGGACTCTGTGTCTGTGTGCAGGTCCTGTGCTGTGCGCCCTCTAACGTGGCTGTGGATAATTTAGTGGAGAGGTTAGCCCAGTGCAAGGCAAAGGTCCTGAGGCTGGGTCACCCCGCCAGACTGCTGGAGTCCATACAGAAACATTCACTGGACGCTATCCTCGCTCAGAGCGACAACGCAAACATCATTGCTGACATCCGTAAAGACATGGATAAAGCTTTTGTAAGTATTTTGGCACGTGGTGCTACCAGCATTTGTGCCATCTTGAATGATTTGTAATATTTCATGTAGGGCTGCACAAATAATCGCAATCAAATCAAAATCACAAGATGGCCAAGTGCAAAATCCAGATCACAAAAACGTGAGAGAAAACAGCAATATAATGAGGCACTGTAGTCTGTACTGTACTCTGGCCTACAAATCTTCTTCTTCAGATGAAAGAAAACATGTTTGTTTGGTACAAACCCCAACAAATGTCACATCAACATGTTTTATTTATTTATTTATTTTCAGTAAAAATGAAATTGTAATGCTAAAAAGATTATTCCCACTAATTGTATTGCATGCCAAAATTTCAGTCACATAGTTGCAATATGACTTTTTTTTTTTTACCATATCATCCCAGCCCTAATTTTATGTATATATTTTTCAAGCTGGGAATGAAGAAGAAGAATGATAAAGGAGAGCGGATGAACTTCAAAAGAGAAATAGGGGAGCTGAGAAAAGAGCTGAAAACCAGGGAAGCAGCAGCCATCACCCAGATCCTGAAAAGTGCTGATGTTGTCTTATCAACCAACACAGGTCAGTAATGGCCTCCCTCAGGTGAAGAAAATGTGATTCAGTCGTTGCCGTGATGATGAAAGGCACTCAGAGAGCACTTGTCTGTGTCTGCAGGTGCTTGTGATGACGGCCCTCTGAAGTTCCTGCCAGCGGAGCATTTTGATTGGGTGGTGATAGACGAGTGCGCTCAGGCCCTGGAGAGCAGCTGCTGGATCGCCCTGCTCAGAGCACGCAAATGCATTCTGGCTGGAGACTACAAGCAGCTACCACCTACCATCAAATCACAAAAGTAAAAAACAGGTTTTTCTCTTTTTATCCTTTCATAGATACAGAACATTCAAGATCTCTGTAGCTGAAACTTATTTTTATTTCTCCGTAACATGAAATATTTATGACTACATCAGAAACAATCTGAGTTAGGGTTTATGAAAAAACAGCGTGAGTTCTTATTTAAGAGCTTAACACTCTTGGCTCACCTGCTTCATCAAGAATGTGTGGGTGTGGTTTGATCAGATTTTATTGACGTTGCTGACAACATTAACAAAATCTGATGACATCCTCACCATTCGAGACTCGATAGTTTACCAACGGCATAACTGTCAACTGAAAAAGAAAAGGTTTGCATTAAATCAAACATAATCATAACCTGAAAATCCAAAGTCAGATCGAATCATGGATTTGGAGAATTGTGACACCCCTATGATCTCGTACAAATCTAGTGATATCTGAATTCCAGCATTTTCCCAAAATCCAAAGGCGAGCGGAATCCTGATCTTTGCACAGAAATACGTACATCAATCTTTTTCTTTCCCCACTTCAAACCAGTGAGAAGAAGATGAACAAAAACACAGAAATGAAATAAAGAAAACCGTTCTAACTTTAGTCAGACCCAGTCTTCGGTCGTTGTATTGAGCTGATTCCCAAATAAGTTTTCAGGATCTTTTCTAGGATCTTGTTACATTATTTTTATAGTGTGCCGCTCATTGTTCTTTTTTTGTGCTCCATAGGGCTGCATCAAAAGGTCTGTCTCTCAGTCTCATGGAGAGACTCATCCAGATGTACGGGGACTCAGTGGTCCGCATGCTAACAGTTCAATACCGCATGAACAGCAACATCATGGAGTGGGCCTCCAAAGAGATGTACCAGGGAAGACTAACAGCTCACAGCTCTGTAGAGAGACATTTGTTAAAGTGAGTGTGAGTAAGGTGATGGAAAACATCCCACACTTGTGCCTCAGTGAATCACAACTCATTAAATATTGTCTTTGTTACTAAAGAGATTTACCAGGAGTCACGTGTGTTGAGGAGACGAGCACGCCGCTGCTTCTCATCGACACTGCAGGCTGTGGTCTGAGTGAGATGGAGGACACAGACGAGCAGTCCAAAGGAAATCAAGGTAAGTCATGTTTTTGTGTTCTAACAGTGTCTTCTTCTTCTTCTTCTTCTTCTTCTTCTTCTTATTCTTATTCTTATTCTTATTCTTATTCTTATTCTTATTCTTCTTATTCTTATTCTTATTATCATTATCATTATTATTATTTAAAGAGAGGGCCATTGAGAGCAAGCTCTCTTTTGCAAGGATGTCAATATAGTTTAGTTAATATGAAATATATCCAGGGCATTTTACAAGTAGTGCTTGTAAATAAATACAATGCAGTGCCGTCTTCTACTCCAGCAGTATGTTTACTTCATCCTCAGGTGAGGTGGACATTGTTGAACTGCACATAAAGGCCTTGACTGAAGCTGGACTTAAAGCTAAAGACATAGCTGTTATTGCTCCGTACAATCTACAAGTAAGTGACTGATTTCAGGAACTGTCCTGTAAAATATATCTTTATTCAACCACTGTTACTGTATTAATACATAATGCAAAACTTTATTTTCCTGAATATCTACACTTTCACATTAAAGTCCCCAAAATAGAAAATGTAGCCACCAGCTGTGTCTCAGAATGACTCAGTGATGTGTTTTTGTTTATGTTTTCATCTCTGTGCAGGTTGATCTTCTGCGTCAGAAACTTTCTGCGAGGCACCCAGAGCTGGAGATAAAGTCAGTCGATGGGTTTCAGGGTAGAGAGAAAGAGGCTGTGGTGCTGTCGTTAGTTCGGTCCAACAGAAAAGGTACTTTGGTTTTGCTCTGAGGTCGTGTCTGTTCCTACCACACTATGAATATTAGTCACATTCATGGTGGTCATCTGAATTGTTTGGGTTAGATGACTAATTCTACAGTAGATTTAGTGTAAAGCATTTATTCATATATGCATTCTTCTTTTTGTGACATTTGTTTCATTTTCAGGACATTGAAACTTCACAGTTATTATCTTTAGCATGTCAATCAACCTTTTAATTTACAATCTAATCTTCATTAATCAGTACAAGACAGCAGAAACCTTTTTTTTTTTAGCTTGTATTGTATTTCAAGTTTAGCGACAACACACAAGATCACATTATCTCATAAAATAATGTCTGCTTGAAAAGAAAAGTTAAGTGTGCTTCATGTTAACATTTGCATGAATTCTTAATGATGACTCGTCTGCAAATATGGCTGCAAGTTTGTTTTTACTGTTGGGTGTCATACGATTTAAACAATGTGAAATTTATCCATACTTCTGTTCTTCTCTTTATAATAAATGCTGACATTTCTGTACAGTTTATGAGGCATTAAGCAAGTGCATGCTAATTGACTTCCCGGGTAGATCAGTTTTATCCACTTGTGTGCATCAAACCCCCCTACCACACAAAGAGACCAGATCTGATTGGATCTCTCTCCAACTTGTCCCTCCCTAATGTTTTAGTTCAGTTTTTGTCATTATAAATAAGTGTTTTTATTTAGTTATTGTCTTGTTTTTGTCAGTGATAAAATGTCAAAATATGTGTCAAATTGTTTGTCAACAGAATTAACACTTGCATACGTACATGTTTGTTCGTTCTTGTCTTTTAGGGGAAGTTGGATTTCTGGCAGAGGACAGAAGAATCAACGTGGCCGTTACACGTGCGAGACGTCACATCGCTGTGGTGTGCGACTCCCAAACTGTCCAGAATCACGGTTTCCTAAAGTCCCTCATCAGTCACATGACTGAGTTTGGTGAGGTCAGAACAGCGTTTGAGTACATCCAAGACATTGTGCCGCAGAACTACACCCGCGACCACAAAGACACAAAGTCTAATACGTCTGCCAGCAGCTCTGTGTCCAACAAGCAGAAGGTTAAAGATCAGTCTCACAGCAAAGCGAAGCAGGGACAAAAGAAGCCAACCGGTAGCAGCGGTAATGAAAATGCTAGTAATGCTAAGCACACAAAGTCCGGCGTAACAGCACAGACAGAAGAAGAGCAGAAAAACAGATACACTGAGATCAGAGAGCAGGTGGAGAGCTTTCTGAAGGACTTAAATCGGAGTGAACTACAGTTTCCATCATCATTTAACTCTCATGACCGCTTGCTGGTCCACCAGGTCGCTGAGGAGCTCGGACTCGTGCATGAGAGCAAAGGGGAGGGGAAGGACAGATGTATCACTGTCTCCAGATCTCTGGAACCAACACCAGCTGAGGAGCCAACACAAGAAGAAGAAGAAAAAGAAGATGCTCAGGAAGAGGAAACGGTCCTAAATCCCCAAAAAGAGCTGCAGTGTCAGCCTCCATTAGACCTGAAGAGTTTACATTTAGAGCGAATGAAGAGGGAGCAGCAGAAAAGGGAAGAAAACGCTCAGCGAAAAAAGGAACAGAACAACATCCCACCAGCTTCATCATCGAAGAAGTCAAAGTCAGCGAAAGGTTTGTTGAAGAAACATCAATTTTTTGTTTTATTTGGTTATTTATTTTTTTGGTGGTGACAAAAAAAAACATTTTTTCTTTCATGACTTAAAATCTTAGAGAATCTAAAATTCATAAATATCTGAGGTTTTTGTCTCATAAATTTACCACTTTAATCTCAGAGAATATCCAAGTTCCTCTCTCGCAAATCCACGACTGCAATCCCAGATAGTTTTTTCTCTCTGATTTTACAAGCAGTATTGTAAACAGTTAACAGTGACAAATCACAGACAAGATGTATTGGCAATAACAAGAACACAAACCAACCTTCACGTCTATCATCTTCATCCCAAAGTCCACATACTCACCCACCCACGTTCCCAGAACTCTCTGAAACATCTCATTTTAAGTGATTTTGTGACCTGTCAGCTCTGACATGTTTGCAACACCTCAACTCCACCATTTCTCTCCCAGCAAAGAGTCGAACAAAGGCAGGCGCCTGTGACATCGCTGCTGCCGCTGCTCCAGACGATGACTTTGACACACTTATCAACGCTGTGAAGAAGGCTGACAGTGTGTGCAGTTTTGTCAAGTGTAAAGCTTCTGTGCTAACTCTTGGACAGATGTGCATATTCTGCAACAGACAGTATTGTCTCAGTCATCATATACCAGAGGTAAGATAGAAACAGACCCCTAACGAACAGGTTTGTGTTTTATTTAGGTTATGTAGCTGTGATTTAGCTGATTTAATAATGCAGTTGCTATTTAAAATTCATGGTCAATACAAGGAAAGCATTTTATTATAATAATAATAATAATCTTTATTGATGTAGCACCTTTCATACTTTCATGTAGGTCACAGTGTTTTATAACAAAGTGAAGAGATGAGAATAAATAAAAAACAGGCACATTCAAAGAAGTGTGAAGACTATGCGATAAAACCAAGAAGTCAAATGAGTAACAGGCAGCAAAAGGCAGGAACAGGGACGCTAAGAGCAAAAAGATATTGTAAAAATGTACATTTATAATCATATAAAACAAAGGAAGACACAAGAGCAATAAAATGTGTAGAAGATGAGAGCAGCAGTTGCTTAAAATGTTGAATTTTGGGGGTTAAATATTGCATAGTTCTGATGCATAGTTAATAAAGGCTGAACTGCTGATTTTCTTACTTGTGTGATAGTTCATATTTTAAAAAATGGCAGTAGAGGATCCAAGAAGCCTTGAAGGATTATCAAACAACAAAGGAATTGTTCATGAAGGCCAGTCCTTGTTATCAAATAGTAAAATTTTAAAAATCGATCCTTACAGATACTGGCAGCCAGTGCAGATTAGCTAAAACTAGGCTGATATGTTCTCTCTTTCTTGTTCTAGTTAAAAGCCTGGCAGCAGAGTTCTGAAATAATAACTGTTTATCAATGGATTGTCTTGTAAGACTGGTGAAAAGTGCATTCCAGTAGTCGAATCCATTTGAAATAAACACATACACAAGTTTTTCAGCATCTTGTTGGAATAGGCTCTATCTTTGCAATATGTAAATGTAATGCAAATGAGTACCGATATTTCACTGACACCTGAAAACTGTGGTGTATGAAGTTGTGTTTCTCTGATCTGATTGTCATGTCATAAACCTTTTTTAGGTGCACGGCTGTGGAGATAAAGCCAAGTCTCATGCTCGGATGAGAATAAGTAAAGAAGGTGTTCTTTACGCTGGGAGTGGGAAGAAAGACAATTCCATGGACCCCAATAAGAAAGCCTACCTGCAAAGGAAACTGGACTCTAAACTGAAAGATATGGCGTCGCAGAGGAAACCAAAAAAAGAGGACAGTAAATAATTCCAAAAATTTACTCTAGAAATAAATTAACAGAACTGAAAGTCTGTCTTGAACAAGAATAAACAAAACATTTTGAAAATGTTCGATCAGCTGTGCAGTATGTTGCCTTTTGTAACGTTCATCAGAGTCAGTATGGTGTCATACAGTTTACTGCTGAATTACATGAGTGCAGCATGGATTCATAAATAGATAAAGGGTGATTCCACTGTTTTTAAACAAAGGCCCTATTTATTAATTTTTTTTTTTTTTTACAAAATTTGGGGGTCTAAAGGGTAAAGGGTCTAATAGGTGCAAGAAGTTTTGGAATAAGTCTGGTAGCTCACCTCAGCTGCTGAAACGGCGAATGCAAATCCCTGCGGGCAAGTGCACCTGTAATAGTATGTCCAAAAAAGGTGCTCATTTTTACCACTGACATGCTTAGATTGTTGTTCTAAGGCCTCGTTCACACTGCCAGCCCAAATTCATACATAAAATGGGATTTTTGCTAATTGGATCCAAGCCACACTTGGAGGTGGTTTCAAAAGTGATTCCAATCAGATTTCTGCAGATGCATCTCATTCCTGACACTCCAGCCACTCAGATCTGATTGACAGTGTCTTTTGTGTCACGCGCAAGGCAACACATGACAACGAAGCAGCTGAGCTCTAGAGAACTGCAGTCTGTGGACAGACGCTGAAATAAAGTGTCTGCTGGCACTTTGAGGGGATGTTTCTGTACAGTCTCTCTGCATTTCTCCTGTTTCCAGGTTGGAAAGGTGCATCACTAGTGTACATAGTTACTGATGCCAACATTGTCACTACAGCAAACAGCGCAGATCGGTTGGTGATGTCTGGACACACAAATCTGATCTGATCACTTACAAATAAAAGTGCTGACAGTTTGTTCAGGCTGCAGACAAATCAGATTTGGTTCTTAAGTCAGATGTTTAACATAAAGCCTTAGTGGAGGATCCCTTCAGAGAGAGACCTTTTCACATAGCTCTCTCCAAAGGGAACTAGAGTCATATGCTGGTCTGCTTCCATCAGTTTATGTTATTGTGTGACTTCTGGGGCTGCAACTAACGATTATTTAACATCCGATTAATCTGATAAATATTTTCTCGATTAATTGTTCAGTCTGTAAAATGCCCAAAATCATTAAATAAGCTCATCAGAACTGATAATTGTAAATTAGATTATGATGCATGTAGGAATACGCTTTTTGTTTTTGTCTTTTTTTGAGGTTTGCTTTTTGGATGCTTATTTTAATTTTAATTTAATTTATTATAAGTGTTTTATCTTGTCATTATTTTATACATACCGGAGTCGTTTAATTTGTTGATCATAATGTGACTTTGTCTTTATGAAAATTCAATAAAATAATAATTACGAAAAAATGCTCATTACGATTTCCCACAGTCCAGAGCAAAGGATTGTCATTCACTTACATAAATGACAAAGAAAAGCAGCAAATCCTCACTTTTAAGAAGCTTGAACCAGCAAATGTTTGACATTTTTACGTGAAAAATTACTTTAAAGATTAATCAATTATCAAAAAGCTGGTAACAAAGTTTCTTTTGATCGAGTAATTGAATAATCAACTTCAGCTCTGGTGACTTTGGTGTTTTAAATGGTTAGTTTAGATCTGAACTAACTTGATGTTACTTTGCATCCACTGCAGCCTGTTTTGTGGCTGCGTGATCTACTGGACCAATTCCAAAACTTTGTACCTTTTAGTCATTTAGACCGTAAAACATGTAGAAATAGGGCCCGGGTTTAAACATACCAGAATTGCCCTTAAACTGTGTAAGTTGTCCCTTATTTTTGTCAGTTGTAGCAGCTCTGACACACTCGGACAGAGGCATGTGTACTGTATGTGAGTCTACTCTACATCCACTTTGATTGTCAGAGGGCAGATTGTCAGTGGGCTGGAGTTCTTCCCCTCTTCATACAGTCCAGGAGATAAATAAGGGAAAACCCTCTCTGTGAATCTGTCGTTGAATGTGTGTATTGTTGTTGAATCAGCAGCGTTGATGAAAACTACCTTTCCTTTGTCATAGTCCAGTTTCACAGTAATCCTCTCAGGCTTCTGCTTCAACACCAGCTTGGTGCGAGGCGACGTCTGAGCCCAGTATGAGTCTCCATTACACAGGCCGATCACCCAGAATCCCTCTGTGGGGTTGAGGAAGACGGCACTCTTCCTTTTGATGGACTCCTGAGCCACGCCGATGTACCAGTCTTTGCCTTGGCCCACCTCTACGGTCCAGCTGTGCTTTCCAGATGTGAAGCTGGTGGATCCCAGCACACACACACGGCTGGTGCAGCGTTCAGGGTTGTCAGGTAGGAGCTGCTTATTGCTGTACTGTACACTGGTCAGCTCTTCAGAGAACTTTAGGTTGGACTGGGCTGTGTTTGGATCCAGAGTGACAGGAACTGAAAGTAAAAACAAAGTTTAGTTGTTTGAAAATACTTCGTAGTGAAATTTAACTCAGGCTGCTGTCTGTCCACCCACCATACTGAATGATATTAACCATCTTCTTCCAAATTCCATGCTTGAGTGATCCCAGATGCTTTGCAGAGTTTATCAGGATATCTCTGATCAACTCTGGCTCTCGAATGTTGCATTTCACCCTGAAACATGTTGAAATAATTACAGCATTGTCTTATGAAAAGTTAGTGCTCATTTTTGCTGATAGTGAGTTATGCGTACCTTTTCTTTGTTTGCTTGTAGTCCTTAAAGAGAAGTAAAGAAATGCATCTTATTAACAAAATATTAGGTATGTAGTTATATGCACATCTTATGTAGGTGTAAGAAAATCATTGATAAAAGAGAGTAATGCCTGCACACTGACCCCAAACAACAAAAGTTATCTTCGTCAGGTCAAAATGTTTAAAAATGGTCACCACGCCCTAATATATAACAGTTGGCAGAAGAAGATATGATGGCATCCAATCGGCTTAGGATGATAAACCTTTCAAAACTATGATCAATATAAGAAGTTCACAGTGAAAACTCTCGTAATTCATCAATCCCAAGAAGTGGGCATACAGAGACAAAAATATATCAAATACAAACATGAAAGGAAACGGGGGCTGCACGATATGTTAAAAAAGCCATATAGCGATGACATTGTGTTTGCAATATGCGATACAATTAGTGGGAATTGTAATTTTTGCCTCAATTTTTCATTTTCAAAAAATAAGTGATGATAAAACATTTGAAAACATGTTTTCTTACATCTGGAGAACAAGATTTGTCAGCTAGAGCATCTCTGCAGCCAAAAACAGAAGATCTCCACTCATGTATGCCTACGTCATATTTTTTAGCCATGCCCGGAGTGCCTCACAGAGCTACAAGCATAACTCTACAATCATAACTCTACAAACTCTGCATTAACATACATGCATGCTATCGTTGACACTGGACAACTACCAACTAGTTAAAATGTACAAAATCTAAGTTTACTACACACATTTCATATCTTTGGTTTCACTTCAGACTGATACCAAGACAGTTTTATATATTTTCTGTGTGCACTAATACACAATATGACAATATGAGTGCACATTTTTTAATGCTCTTTGTCATGTATGAGATTTACTTTCCTGTAACTTTTGGATTTGGTTTTATATATTTGACTTCTCATAATTGCTCGTAGCTATAAATATTTATCACTCTGAGCAGCCTGGGTGGTCAACCATTTAAATATTTGTGGTTTGGAATCAGAGTGCAGCTTAGAGAAATCTCCATAATGTGGTGTCAGTAATGGCTGTACATGTACCTGTAAAAATGGTAGCTCCTTTACTCTGAGAGCCGTCTCAATCTCACTGATGGTGGAAGAGAGAGTTTTGATTTGACCCTCAATATTTTTCAGCTTGTCACACATCACCTGGCTCTTGATTTCCTCTTCCTGTTTGAGCACCTTCAGTCTGGTGTCTTCCTCCTCCTGAAGGAACAGGTGTAGCTTCTTAAACTCCTCCTTGATCGTCTTCTCCGTTTGATTGGCTTGGGTCTGTAATGTTGAGGAAGCTGGTTATTTTTAGCAGGAAACAAGAGGAATGTTTCTGTGGCGTGTTGACAGTTTTCCTCTCAGCATGAGTCTCTCCCAGAAGTGAATGAACAAGTTCAGGTGCAAGTCATGTCATGAATGATGGACACAGCAGCCGTATTGACAAGAAATAGTAGAGCAAAGACAGGTTTTACCAGTCGTACTAATTAAGGTTCTGCTTCATTTAATGAATGGAACTGAACTTTAATTAGTATCATTGTTAACACCTGTGTTTACCTCATTATTTCATAATAATGTGGCTGCCATGAAAAAGGTCTATGAGTGTAGAAACTTTTACCTGAATATAGTTTTTTGTTTCCTCCCACTGCTGTTTTGTCTTGTTCAGTATCCTGAGCTTTTTCCTCAAGGCCTCCAGCATGCCTGAAATTTCTGTCTGAAATGTCCACAGAAAAATCATTAATTAAATAATGTATCGATTGACAGAAAATTAATTAACTATTAACTATTTTGATGATCATTTTGCTGCTTTTTTTTAAACGTTTTATATCATTGTAAACTCATTTTCTATGGATTTGAATTAAAAAATGTGACCTTGGACTCTGGGAAATATGCATTTGTCAGTATTTTGATTGAGAAAACATTTTTCATTATTATATTAAATAATAATGAAAACAATGAATTAGGAATGCAACTAGTTAATCTGTCGATCATTTTCTCAATTAATTCAATTAGTTGTTTTGGTCTATAAAATGTCAGAAAATGGTCAAAAGTGTTGATCAGTGTTTCCCAGAGCCCAAGATGATGTCCTCAAATGTCTTATTTTGTCCACAGCCCAGTGATATTCACTTTCCTGTAAGAGAGGAGTAGAGAAAGAAGAAAATATTCACGTTTGAGAAGCCTAAATCAGAAAATTTTGACATTTTTTCTTTAAAAAAAAAAGATTAATCAATTACCAAAATAGTTAATTTAAGAAAGAGTTCATGTTATAATGGATTCAGGAATGATTTATCATTGCCCACCTTTGTTTTGAGTCATTTAAAAAAAGTCCATATTTTCTGATTTCAGCGTCTCAAATGTGAAAACTTTCTGGTTTCTTTACTCCTCTGTTTCCTCTTGTCTCCTCTGTTTGCTCTCACAGGTAGTTAATTGAATTTTGTGTGTTTTTGTGTGTTGGAGTGTATGTACAGTAAATCCCCTTGTTATTTACCAGTTTCTATTTTTACTCTACCTTTTTCTGATGAGCTGCCTCCTCCACTGGACAGCACTCATGAACTTTATGTTGTTTTGATGTGTAACAGACGAGACAGATGGGTTCCTCATCATTCTGACAAAAAAGCTTCAGCTTCTCGTTGTGTTGCCAACAGACGTCTTGATTCGTGCTGCTCCTCATCACTTGATATTGGTCTGCAGCTATCTTTAGTTCCAGATTGATAGGAGGCCTCCCGAGGACGGACACCGTGCGACACACAGGACATTCTCGACATCCTTTCCATTCCCAGAATTTCTGTAAACAAACCCTGCAGATATTGTGGCCACATTTCAGGAGAACAGGAAAGCAGTAAATGTCAGAGCACTGAGGACAAAATAAGTCCTGTTCAGAGAGAGAGCTCGTCGCTGCCATCAGGTATGAAGTGCTCCTGTAAAGTGAGGTTACAGGAAACCTTCCTTCCTGCTCGTCAGGTGTAGTGACGTGAGGCAGTAAAACTCTGAACGGTTGGTTGGAGCTGCTGTAAATGCTGGCAAACTAGTACAACTGGTTAAATACATAACAAGTATGCCAGATACTGAATGTTAAAACTGTCAGCAGTTATTATTAAGTCATGGTAGCAGAATGACTTTCACGTCCAATTAGAATATTAGTAACAAAAATAACATTTAGAAAACATTAAAAAATCTAAGACTTCTTCTATTCATTTCTCTCAGATTTTGTTCACAAATTTGTTCAAATCTGTGTTAGTGAGCACGTTTCCTTTGCCAAGATAATCCATCAACCTGACGGGTGACATGCAGAGATGCTGATTAAACAGCAGGATTATTGCACAGTTGTTCCTTGGATTGATCACAATAAAAGCCAACTTAAAATGTGCAGTTTGATCTTGAAAAAAAGACACTTATTAAGCACTGAACTATGGCTATTACACATAGCAGATACAGATACACAGATACCATTTTTTTCCCCAGGAGGGCAAAGTCATGACCTGCTCTTCTCTGCCTGTGATTGGTTACCACTAGTTGCATTTATTGGTCAGGTTGGTTAGGTTTAGGCAGGAGGAGCGATTGGTTAGGGTTAGGGTAAGCCAATCAGAGGTACATTAGGGCATATCATGACTTTGCCCTCCTGGGAAAAAACTGCATACTGCATCTATTAATTTAGCTAAAGTCATGACCTGACATAACTCTACCTCTGATTGGATCTTGACTTTGCCACCCCTGGAAAAAAAAATTGGTATCTGTAGCCCTTGGCTTGTACTTGTTGCCTTCATTGGCTGGGTTGCTTAGGTTTAGATATTAGACTGGTGAGGGTAAGATCAGGGTAAACCAAGTGGAGGTAGAGTAGGGGCAGACATGACTTTGCCCTCCTGAGAAAAAAATCTTTATCTGTAGCCCTATGTAAAATAGCTCAGCACAGTTCAGTGCTGAATAAATGTCTTTTTTTTCAAGCTAAACTGCACATTTTAGAGTGTCCTTTTATTGTGACCAGTCTGAAGCGAACCCGTTCAATAATCATACAGTTTAATCAGCATCTCTTGCGTCTTGTTTTTAAGAGTATACAGCATGTAAACAGCACAATACAAATAGTCACTAGCAGCACTAAGATCACAGAATACTAACACTTATATTCACTTTATGCGCACTTTATTTTTCATGATGAAATGTTTCCATATGCGACACAGTACCATGGTTTGACTCAATGCATAAATATATTAACAATGCATTTTAGTCAGACACGAACTCATTAAATCATGGTTATATCAACATGTTGTCTAGAAAAACATAACAATTCTACAAGTAATTAAATGTTGAGTTATTACTGCATTAATCCTCTGAGGAAGGCAAAGCCTAGAGGCAAAAACAGAGGTAGTTTAAACCATTAAAGATGAGTGGCTGTACTGTCAGTAAAATCTTATTTATACCCCACACTGTGCTTTGCAAGAGATTTACATTGACTGTACTACAGGTAAACAGACAGTGAATCAGCATTATCTTCTTGGATGCAGGGACCTCAAACAAGAACCAGGTGATGATCAGAAGTGAGGTCAAGTAGAGACGTGTTTCCTCAAAATGAGAAACGTAAGTGCTCGTGCAGTAAAAGTTAATGTGTTGGTCTCTCTCTTCTCATGCAGTCAAAGTACTCACATGTTGTTTGGAGAGACAAAACTAAATACTTAATGTTTTAAAGCTAAAGTATTGTGTGTATTCCTCAAGCTCGATGCTTTGAATAGTTATTTTGTCTTTGTTGTGCCAAACATTTGTCCTGTTTTCCCCCCTGAACTTAACAATGTTTTAAAAGAGTACTTTTATGAAAAACAAATATATAAATATAGTCTTGCTAAGAAGAAATTTAGTAAGAGGAGCTTAGTTTTTGTGGAAAATCTACTTTTTATGAGAAACATTGTTTAAGCCACAATGATTTTGACTGATATGGCTTTTTTCCCAAATCACAATGGCTGGGTTGCTCCAATAAGGATTAATATTTAAACCAGATTAAATCATAGCTTAATTTTTAATCATGTTGCACCAAACCAACTTTAAAATAAAACCTCTCTTTAAATCTCAGTTTTTACTCTAAAACTAGATTAAATTTAAGCAGCAGAACTCCATTTTTCAGTATTAACTTTACTAGACTAGAGGAGGTTTAATTTTTAAAATAGCTGCCCTTTTGAGATGGACTGAGCAAAATAATCAAGTTCCTTGAAAAAAGTTAAGCGACCAATTCAACCAAATTGAGTTTTATGATGCGTCTTGTTTCTTTCTCTCCAGTTAAAACAGTCTGCTAGTTACTTCTTCAGTCTCTTTTTTGCTCACTATTCTGTTGACCTTTTTAAATCTTTCTTTTTGTAAATATTATTTTTTTCTTCAAGATGCTGAGCCATCATGGGTAACAAACTATGTGATATTTTGTTAATGTTTTAAGAGCAGATAAAAGTTAAATTTCCTCCCCTCTTTTACGCGGTCCCAACAGCACTAAAATTTAATCAAATTTGATTTAATCACTAACCTTGGATTTATTAAACTGATATTATTTTTTAATTGTGTTAAATTGTGTTAAATTTTAAAGTTTGGCTAAACTCTTGTTAGAGTTTATCATAGATTAAATTAATCTTTATTGGTGCAGCCCAGTCAATATGTCTAAAATAAACTGAACAAATATATATAAGGAATATTAATGATATAAGCCACTGAATATTAAGAAATACTATAACAAACAATTCTGAAATAAGTAAATACACAGTTTCATGGATACATAATTTGAAGTAATCCAACTTTGTTGCTTGGCATTGTGATTAAAACATGCAACAATAAATGATGTGATAGCTCAGTTTTTGGGGGTTGTCCCTTCAAATTACAATGCCTCAGCAAGTAAATAATCTCAATCTGACTATTGAGATTTTACCAATTAATTAATATTTACATATATAAACTAGAAATATGAAAACACTACATTAAAATATACGGTATCTCCTCTAAATAATAATTTGACGAGTGTGTGATTGGTCAAAGAAGATCCTTTCCCAATAGGTTTCCTTCTCAACAATATAATGCTGATGTGTTAAGAGTAAAACATTTGCAGAAATGGACAGAAAAGGAATTTCCATGAACACAATGTGTGTTGATCCTGCTCCTTAGTCTCACTGAATAAGGAAAAAAAAACAGCTGCATGTACCTGTTTTGTAAAGACATACTAGTTTTTGAATGGTTAAGAGATTTTAGTTCGTCTTTAGGTTTTACAAAACACCTCAAATAAATCAAACGTTCAAAACAAATTAACATGAGAATAGTATGTACATGAATACAATAATAAATATACCATGTATGAAATCAGTTAACTTCAGAAATGGCTCTGTGCTCTGATAAAAAAAAGAAAAATCAGAAAACTTTTGCGTAAAGATCAAGTGGATGATGTGTAAAAGGTAATATAACAAACCCTGTGGCTAAGATTACGGAGATATCTTGATTTTAATAAACAATTCTAATGCATAAAATAGCAAATAAAAGTTATAAAGGCTCTTTGGACGGTCCATTTCCCTCGAGATTTAAATTCTGCAACACATGGCCGTCACAGAGTCATCAGAGACAATGTAGGATCTTTCTTCTTCAGCTTATATTGAAATGTAACACCGTCAGATGTACCCCCTCAGTCAGCTGTAACTCGCAGACTGATGTCCGTCAATGAGATGGATGCCTTCAATGTGTCCTCAGAGCCACACTCTGCATCACTCAGCATCCTCTGCACAGAGAGCAGTGAGTTTTTACTCCTCAAACATCTTGAGCGCATCCTGAGGCTGCCTGCTTCTCTCACATCAGATCAGTCAGCAGGAACCTGCGAGGCCTCGCGCTGTGTCTGCAGATCCAACGCGCAAACACAGCCGCACAATCACACGAATCCAGGCTTCATGGACGACTTGAAGCATTTAGGACAACCCTTTGTCCCATTTGTCTGCAGACACCTGAAAGGATAAAACAGACAAGCTTAATGTTTCTTTTAGAGGCAAAGTTATGTATTAAGAATATCAAAATAAAAATCACATTCCTACAGCAGCAAATTGCTGCCACATCAAAAAAAGGATCACATTATAACAGGAAACCTTTCTTGTTATAACCTAACTGTGCTGAAACACTCACTTGAGATGGAAGATGTGGGAACAGGGTAAGGCCTGCAGTTTTTGGTCCCTGTCCCCAATGGACTCTCCACACATGCCGCAGTAGAGCTCCAGCTCCTCGACACACTGCAGGAACTTCACCACCTGCTCTCTGAGCTCCTCCTGCTGCCCCCGGCTCCGATAAATCCCCTCACTCAGGCAGTGAACCTTCAGTGTGCACAGCTGCAGATACATAAGACCAACAGTGTCACATATAGACTCTGTGTGTGTTCAACATCATACCAGCTTGTATCATTTATACAACTTGTATGTAGGGCTGCGAGCCTGAGACTAATGACTATTTTCATTATCAGTTAGTTTGCGGATTATTTTCTCAACTACTCGTTTTGTCCATAAAGTGTCAGAAAATAAGAAAAAATGCGTTATAATTTCTAACAATATAAGTTGACGTCCTCAGATGTCTTTTTTTGTCCAACCAGCTGTCAAAAATATCACGTGTTGTGGTGGAAAGTAACTAAATACATTTATTTAAGCACTGTAGTACAATTTTGAGGTACATGTACTTCACTTAAGTATTAGTGGTTAAGAGATGCAGGTTTTTCAGTGGCTGACGCTGATATTTAGAGAGCAGGACGGCTGAGTCCTGATACTTAATGCCAATATCACAACACAGAAAAGTCATGTATAAGTGTCAGTTCAGATGGTGTCTGGTATTTAAAGGAGAGCAGGGTACAGTATGTCAGAAGCAAAGTCATTAAACTTATTATTTAATATATTATAACATAATAAGAATTTAATACTAGCCAGCAATGGTTTTAGATGAGCTTTGGTGTCATTTAGGATGGATGAAATGTATTAACATTTAGAAAAGACGATGGTGACTGAGGAAATTTAGGCAAACGTTTCCATTAGGACGTATGAGAGTTATAGCAGAGGGGTTGAAACTAACTTTCCCACCACCTGCCGAAAACTCACAACACATACAGCAGATGTGACACTTTTTGTTTTTCCGCCTTGTGAACACAGGCTTCACCCATTTATCTCAAAAAGCCCAATGATCTGTCTATCACTAAGAAGTTTATCCAATCCATGCAGTATTGTACTTCTACTCCACTATAGTTCAAAGGGAAATAATGCATTTTTTTTTACTGTAATACATTTATTTAACAGACATAGTAGTTAATTTGACATACATAGAAAACATATGATCAACTTCATAAATATGCTGTATTGTTATAGATTAAAGGCCCCACAAACCCTCACAGGTGTTTTCAGTTATGTTGCTGATTAGACCTGCTCAGGTTGGAGTTGTGTGAAGCCATGCTGGGATTTATGTGAGGTTATAATGCGCTTATAATATTGACAAACTTGTAAACTGCCATGGCAGTAAAATAACGATTATATGGTGAGCATAATTATATTGTGGACCTGGAAGTTTCAATAATTTTACACTTTTTAAGGGAACATTTTGCATAGTAAGTACTTTTACTTTCAATACTGTTGATGGTAATACTTGTGTACTTTTACTGAAGTAGAAACTTTGCAGGAATTTTACTTGTAACAGTATTTTTATAATGTGGTAATGTTACTTTTACTTACATAAAAGATCTAAGTACTTCTTCTACCACTGTATGACAAAGAAATCTTGGTGCAAATGGCATTTTTGTTTAAATAGTGACTAAAACGGGAAGTGTAGGAGCAGCAGTTACCTTGTTTCCCATCCCATCTGCCAATTCCTGAGCTCGCTGCAAAGAATCCAGAGCCTGGAAAACAAACAGTGAGGGAGGTCATAATTATGTCTCAAACAATTATGATAGTCATATTTTGCAAGTGAGATTTCTATACACTTATAGGCACCTTGTCAAATTCTTTCTGCATAAGCCAACACTTTGCAACTCCCACATAGACATGTGTTTGTCCAAGACGGTTTCCGATCTCAGTCATGATAGCCAGCGCAGACTCGTAGCGAGGGAATGCTTTCTACATGGATGAAGAGAAACACCAAAATAAAGCTCATTATATACATAAAAAAATAAATATTCCAGTCAAAACACGTCAATGAGAAAGCACAAAATATATACAATTTTTATTGTTAAACGCAACCTGTCTGCACACACGGTGGCAACTTACTTCAACGTCACGCCTGCAGCGGTGTATGTCTGCAAAGTTTAGTAAGCACAGAGCCTGTAGAGGACGGTCTCCATGCTGCAGAGCGATCTTCATAGACTCCTGTTGAAGTGCAAGACAGAGATTTTAGAGATGACTCTTCTCACTTGCCCCTCAAAGCTCTGCTGAAATCTAATGATGGAAAATTATGGATCATTTCTATCCAGGTAGTCAGGTTTAATATTAGTGGATAAAATTACATTTAACGATGTTATTAAACCATACTGTAACATGAAGTCTAATATACTTACTAAAATTAAGTCTCATTACTGATCAAATATTTTATAGGGTGCATTTAATTAAGTAAGAAAAGAAAGAAGGGAAGGAAGTGTTCTGATCCTTTAATGTAATAATACTAACACCATACTGTGAAAATATTCCACGACAGTGAAAGTCCTGCAAAACTTTAATTTAGTAAAAGTATATGAGTATTATGCTGCATTAATCTTTATGTTGTATGTCACAGCTGTAGATGATTAACGTTGAGCTCATTTGAGTTACTTTATTTACTGTTGGATAGTTACGATAGATACAATCATCATATGTTTGTAATGTTCTCTAAAAGTCAACTTTTCATGGGAAAATCAGCCTGTTTTCAGACAATGCATCTAACCCAAGGCCATTTTTAAATAGTTTATTTAGCTTTGGAAGTAGGAGAAGTTTTTCAGCCAATAATCAACACAAACATTTACATTTAAAATCAATCAAATTTTGAGATACATGATTGTCATAGAAGTGAAAGAGTATAAAAAGATTTCATCTGAAAAGTCACACAATAGTAGAAGCTGTCCAAACAAATGCAATGAAGTAAAAAGTACAATATTTGCCTCTAAGATGTAGTGGAGTAGAAGTATAAAGTTGCGTCAAATGGAAAAACTCAAGTAAAGTAAAATTAAAGTACGTAAAATTTGTACTTATGTTTAGTACTTGAGTAAATGTACTTAGTTACATTCCACCACTGACACTGATGGCCATATTTCAATATTACTACTCTAAATTTAATATTTTACTACTACTTTTATAAATTCATTCATTCAGTTATTTCATTTAGCGGTTTCAGTACCAGTGTATTTTCAAATGAACAAAGCTGAGGAGTGAAGCAGAACGTGAGACGTTGTTCTTTCACCTTCAGGACTCTGGTACTCTGGTATTCTGAATATGACAAGATGTGTAAATTGTTTGGCTAAATGTGTTTGGCAAATGTAATAAATCTGAAATGCATCCTGCTGCCTTGTTACTATACTTTTGCACTCCAAGGCAATGACATCAAGTTATTTTTCACCCTTGGTACATACTTAGAACACAGTGTCGACTAAAGCCACCCTCTTCATTAACACTTTAAACCAGCGCCTCTGTGAGCATATTTTTGTCGAGGTCTAAGGCCCCGTACAACAGAACAACTGGTGCTCGCACCTGTCGGCAGCACAACATCTACTGTATCTACAGAACACCCAAAGGCATCAGGGGACAAAGACTTTGTGAGGAAACACAAACTGTGACATTCTCCACAGAGTTACGCAAGTTTGTGTTCGTGGGTTGAATCTCCGAGGACAGTAATCACGCGTTGCTTATAAAACAATACCTCACAGCATTCCATGGCGTCTGGCAGGCGCTCCAGTTTCCTGTAGGCGACAGACATGTGGTACTGGCTCATCGCTCGATACTTGAGGCTCCAGCCCTTGCCGTAGTCATTGACGAGCTCAGCTGCTTTGCAGGGGAAGAACAGGGCTTTCTCATAGTCCTGTTGGCATACGTTATTGATGAGTAAGACCATTCCAATTAAGTATCTTAGTCAAATGTCCAGTTTAGATACTACTGACAGGGACTTTTTGGTTTGTAATTCCTCTTCCTGTGACAGTATACAACAGGGGTGTCACCATTCTCCAAATCCATGATTCGATTTGACGGACAGATCACCCCAAAATCAAAAAATACATTTTTTTTCCTCGGGCCTGAAGTTCTGGTTATCCAGAGTTTTAGAGATATCGGCCGTAGAGATTTCTGCCTTCTCTCCAGTATAATGTAACTAGATGGCACTAGTCCTGTGGTGCTCAAAGCGTCAAAAAAAAAAAAACATTTTAAAAACTCAACAGCAACGTCTCTTTGCTGAATTCATGACCCAGTCGCTCAAAATAACCCACACACCTTGTTGTGAGCAGTTTCATGTTGGAACTACTTTCTTCCTGCAGTAAAATCCAGGGGAACTACTTTGTTTCTAATGGAAAGAAAACTGGTCCGACATGAAACCACCACAAGCTGAGTTCTATTTTGTCCCATTATATCGGAGAGAAGACAGACATCTTTACAGCCCATATCTCCAAAACTCTGCAATCACACCAAAAAACTATAGATAGATAAATAGCACTACATGCCAGGGGAACATATGTATTTTTGTTTTGTTTTGTTTTATTTGTTTTGAGTTTTTTTTTTCTTTTGACACATACTGGACACCACAAATAGGCAGTGATGGAGAGAAAATCACTGATTCTACCTTTGATTTTGATTATTGAAACTAAAGCTCATTTCGATCAAGTTTTGATTCAATATTGATACTGTGACACCCCTAGTATTCAAACAAATAATCTTTTAGGAAAGTAGTAATTTCAATATATCGGTTGTTGACATGACATGTTCACTGTCACACAAGATAATCATCATTTAAAAGGCAGTAAATGGTCCCTAAACATTTCTTTGTCCTGTTTTCTTGGCTTGTTGTTATAAAAACTGCTTTGTTACTAAATCTTTTAAAATATTTTGAACCAAATCTCAAAAGTGTCCTATGCTGTGACTGTCTCGAGCATGGTTCAATAAATTACAAGTGTTATAGATTAAAAAGAAAAGCATAAAAACGTTGACAAATATCCTCAAGAGTGTCTATTTTCAGTAAATATATTTTTTCTACTCTCTATCTGTCTCCAGACATATTAAGTGTTTTCTTTAATAAAATAATGTGACACCTGAGTGCATTCTTCAAATGCTACCTCACCACAATCTGATTGAAATCAATCCTCCACAGGAAGCTGAAGGATTACTCTTACAACTGTCAGATGTCAAAGGTACCACATGAGCCCCGCGCCAGCCTTCCTGCTGACTCCGCCCTTGTTTTTTCAACAACCAGTACTAGATGAGTGAATCATTTGATGATGTTTAGCTCAGATGCTCTGCAGTGTTATCATACTCTGCAAATATGTTGGCGACATCAATTAATTATTCGACTGACTGTTTCACCCAAATAAAATACCTGAGAAGTCTGCAACGATCAAAGTATGTTAGATCTTTTACAGCTCGCACAGGTTCTTATTCACACTCTTTGTCTTGATATCTCATGCAAGTATCATTTAATAAGACGGTGATGCTGAGCACAGCCTATGATGTAGCATTTTCAGTGCAGGACAAATGTTCAAAATCAGCTTTCAGTCGTTTTCAAGAAAAAACATCTGACATTTACTGGTTCCATATTCTTAAATACGAGGATTTTATGTTTTTCTTTGTCATTTATGACAGAAAACAAAAATGAAAACAGTAAATTTGGGAAAAGAAGCAATCTGAAGACTTCTCCGAAATAGTGATGAGAATATTTTCACATTTTATTGTCTAAGTCTGAGTTTTTCAAAGTAAGATGCGGCCCTCCCCAGGGGGCTCAGTGAATGGAAATGAAAAAGTATCACATCACTTATTTTATTCGCTATCAAAAGGAGATCACATAGAATAGACAAACTGTGGGGTTTGTTTAAAAGAGTTCAGAGATACAATAGTTTGTGGGAAATTTACTGTTTTTCCCACTTTCCTAGAGTCAGAAACTAATAAATGCCTTTGGACAGACATTTTTTGTGTTTTTGGTGAGTCTGAATTCATGTAATGTATACTGTAGTGTCTATGGGATCAAATAAAATAACCATGACCCCATAGGCATCCAGAAATGGGCAAAATAAGCAAGTAAACTAAGGGAAGGCAACTTTAGCAAGCTTTGTCTGGAGGGAGGCCCACAGTTTCAGGCCCCTGTGATAATCGATTATTTGTTTCATTCAAGTAAAAGTTTTCTGGGTCCAGCTTCTTTAATGTAAGGATTTACTGCTTTTATTGTCATTTCTGACAGTAAATGAAGAATCTTTGGGTTCAGGGCTGTGATAAGTATTTTCTACAATTTTTTGACATTTTATTGACCAACAATGAATCAATGAATCGTGAAAACAATCGGCAGATTAATCAATAATGAAAATAATCGTTAATTGCAGCCCTAACCCACCAGTCTATAAGCGGTACCTTGAGCTGGACGTAGATGTTTCCCAGACTGCAGCAGACTCTGCACTCCAGCATCTTGTCGTCGTTGTTGTGTGCGTAGCGCAGCGCCTTCTCGTAGCTCTCCAGAGCTTTCTGGAAGACGCTGAGGCCCAGGAAGGCGTTGCCCATGCTGAGACACACCTGGCCATTGAGCTGCAGGCTCACAGTGGTGCCCTGCATGTTTAAGCAGGTCTTGCAGTAGGACACCGTCTTCTGAAAGTCGCACAGCTTCTCGTTGCTGCGCGCCAAGTTCAGGTAGCCCTCTGTCAGGTAGTCTGGGTCCTCCATCTCTCTGGCTGTGTCGATCTGATCTAGAGCGTACTGCAGAGAGGGCGTAAGGTGATGGAAAAGTAGGTGAGGTGTGAATAACAACATGGATGATGCGTGTTAAATTCAAATAGATGCTGAATAAAAGAGAAATGATATGACACATTTATCTAAAGTCATAACTTGGCCTCTGCTTTATAAAGTCCTCATTAAAGCTGTGTGAAAGAGAGTGGGTGCCGCCTCTGTAAAGATGATTATGTCAACAAGACACCCCACACTCATACTCAGGTTGCAGGGCACTTATTTACTCTGCATCGCGTGGAAGCCACAAATTAACCCATGCTGTTCAAGATCACTGTAAATGGAACCAAGAGGGTGACCTTTGACCTCTTCCTGTTCAATAATCACTCCTTGGACGTTGTGGAAATGTTAAAATGCTGCGACAGCGTGAACCGTGCCAGAGCTGAGCAGACATGATGACATATAAAATTGATGGCATTCAAGCTCACACACACACGCACACACACTACAGCTGGTTGCATAACACAAAATATGATCACACAGGATTAAAAATGTGGGAAATGTCTTAGTGATTGAAACCAAGCTGTGTTAGATACATATTTACCACAAATACTCATCAATATACACTGATTATTTGTTATTTGTGAGGCTTACCTTGAGCATATCTTTATATTTTCCCATTTCTGAGTGAGCAGTGATCAGGCACCCCAACACCCGAAACTTCCCTCCAGGATCTGAGGTCTTCTCCAGAACTTTTGTCCACACATGCAGGGCTTTGTCTGTCTGGTTGGACTGATACAACCTCAGGCCCTTCTCTATCTGCTGCTTGGTTTGGTCCTGGCCCATCTCTGGTGCAAGGCGCCTCATAAAAATATTCATTCGTTTTTTAGGCCATGCAATTTCAGTGAGGCAGCAAGAAAGTAGATCCTTGCCATGCACAGTAACAAACTCCAAAGAAGATCCCTTGAAGACGATCCTCTGAAGAGGTCGGAGCCAGCAGGGCCTACCGGATCCCGCTCTCTCAGCTCCGGCTGTGCTGAGATAGAGAGGAAACTGGATCCACCGAAGTAAAACGGCAACACAGCAAGACCATTATCACCAGTCGCTTCGTGGAGAGCCGGAAAAATGCCTTCCCCATTTAACCCTGCAGCGATCGCCTCTCACCATCAGAAATTCTGCCTCAGATTTCCGCTTGAAAAATGCCAAAGAAACACGTTTCCCGGCGGAGAGCTAGCGGCGATATCCCAGAATATCTACTCCCTCCACACCCCAGCGAAAGGAATTCTCAGCACCCCCCGTGTCCAGCCCCCTCCACCTTCCTCCTACTGCTGGCGCTACAGCAGATGGCCTTGTCACTCTAGACCATGTGTCCCTTCAGGAATTCTGTCCTGCCCTCAGCAAGCTGTCCCAAGGTCACTACAGCTCCTAGCGATCTACCTTCACACTCGCTGACCAAACACTGGACTGCACATTTTTACATCACAACCCTCCGGAGCATCAAAAACACACATCCACACATGGATCGCGCCAGACGCTCACGTGTGGGGCTGTGGCCTGCGATATCGGGGCTATAAACAGCTTTATTGCTCAACATTAAGGCTCTACATGTCAGATGGTGCTCGTAGTGGCCATCAGTTCCTATTGGGAGTTCTTATGGAGGCGCATATGTGCCCCCAGAAACCCCCACCCCTCATCTTGGCGTCAGCAACTGATGCTTAGAATAGTTCACAAAGTCTGACATGTTACTGGGTTAGGGTTTCAGCTGCACAGCCTCCTGCAACACATCAATGGGATCAAAGTTTTGGCCTCTCTGTAGTAGCTTTCTCTCCTTCAACTCCCCCCTTTTCCTCCCCCACCCAAGGACAAAACAGGCACCTTTACCACCTCGCCATTCACAAGATGCATTACCGATCCAAAGATAAATACTGCTGGGAGTCATGTCTTTGTTGAGACAAGGCTTTCAACTGCACCGTTTCTAAATGCATCGCTGCATAATTGAAAGAATGACAGACCCTAAATCCCTGGTAATAAACATAGTATTAATAGTAAGAGACAGAAATGAATGAAGGCTAAAGGGGCACAAATATCAAAACAAACAGTGAGAGCTTGCACTGACAGCGATATATTTAACGTTTCTGTTTAACAGTTTAACTTGAACATAGTACATCAAAAAATACAATCTTCAGACAACAAACTGTGAAAAATTGAAAAGTTAGAAAACATCGTCTGTTATGTTTATGCACATTTGACCTAAAGGGATAGTTCAGATTATAAGAAGTGGGGTTGTATGAGGTTCTTATTCATAGTCAGTGTATAACCTTCACTAGACACCAGTGTGGAGAAGCAGCAGGAAAACCAATCTAGGAAGCTAAGCAAAGTACTGCTTCAGACAGGATCAACGCTTTCTAGACACCAAAAAAAAGAAAGAAAAGAAAATCAGTTTAAGTTTACAGTATATTAAGAATAATTTCACCATTATACCTTGCTGTCAGACAGCCTTTTCTGATGGGAAACTGTCGTTATTTAAGCCAAATATCGCTCTCTCCACACCAACCAAAACAGGCACAAACAGTATTTTCACCTCACAAATCACAGGAGTTGCTGATCTTCTGTTTGCTCGATCGGGTAATTTGTTTGTGTTGTTGTGTGACTTCTACGTTTTAAAAGGTTAGTTTAGATAAACCGAAACGGATCGAGACGGCCTGAGACCAGAAACTCCCAGGTGTTTTGCCAAAGGAGTCTGGTGGCTTTGGAGAGAACAAAATTCACGTATATAACAGCAGTTTTTCAGCGTAAAGCTGTGAAAATATTCTAAATATAGTGTACACTGGTTCTCCTCTCTGCTTCTTCAAACTGTGGATGTGTTGACTGCCATCTACAATAGGCAATACAGTGGCTATTCAGGATGAAACAATAATTGTTTCACGATAAACCATGATAAAATTCTTGACAATTAGTATTACCGTTTCAAATTCTAGTTATGGTGACAACCGTGTTTGATCACCATGCTTTGAAAAACTCACAGTAAATACTGTTGAGCATCAACCAAAGTTAATAACAGCCTCCTAGTCGCAGGCACAGCAGCAACATGGGTTTGTCTTGCAATGAAAACACTGACATTGCAAATTACTTGATGCCATTTCTAATCGTTGAGAGGTTTTCAATATAAATTGTATTTGCAGCACATTTGAACAATACCTTGATAATACTGATAATCATGATCATTTTGGTCACTACGACCTCTTCATCTCTACTAACTGTAGATATGTGCTTCATACAACCCCACGTCAAAAAATCTGAACTATCCCTGTAAGTTTTGACATCTGAGAATATTTAACCTACCACATCATGATACACGTATTCACATACGATACACTGAAGGATGTTTTATGTTCAGTCAAAGTTTTTACACTGTAGTTGTTCATGCGTGTCAATAAACGAGCAGTGCACAGAAAACAATGTTGATTAGTTCATCACTGGTTAAAGCATCATCATCACAAACTGTCTGATGTCTCAGCTAACAGATCCACAATGAGACACACGGTAATACGACGACACACACACAGCGCTGAACTGTTTTTACTGGTCTGATGGTGAAGTCAAACTGGACTGAGTGACACAGAAACCAGCTGAGTAAATATGGTTCGAGCAGGTCTCGTCACTCTCAGGATGTCTGAACAGTGAAGTCATGTAAGTTATCCAACAGTCTTCCCTGATTGTCTGTGGTGCGTTCAAGGACCACAGTGTGAACATCCAGAGGACAGTTCAGGCCAGAACAAACTGCCAGTTTGTGAGGAGGATTTTTATGCCTCTGATAACAGAGACGACAGATGTGGCCGGGTTAAACTTTAACGTGTTGGCGTCTCCTTTCTTACATTTGTCCCTGAAGACGTATATGCAGCCGTTACAGCTGGCCACCTTCCACAGCGAAGGGACGCAGCTCCACACCTCGGGGAAGCGCAGGCGAGTGAAGCTCTCCAGCAGAGGGTTGTAGCACACCAGGGAGTCTCCCTCTGCTACGATGAAGATCACGTCCATGTGGACGGCGGCGTGCATGCAGCCTGCAAACGGCAGCATGTAGGGTTTGATCTGGCACTTCTGGGAGGACGTGTCAAAGCACTGAATCAGTCGAGACGGCTTCGTAAAAAAGTCCATGTCGTTCTCCTCCCCTCCCAGCAGGTAGATGGTTCCTCCCAAGTTAACGCCAGCAGCGCCGGAAACCGCGGTGTCCAGCTGGCTGGTCTCTGTCCACATGTTGTCCTTCACTGTGTAGTAGATGACGGCATTAGAGAGCGTGTCCTGCAATGTCTTACCCCCTAGTGAGTAGATAGCGTCTTCAGTGGAGACAGAGACCATGGTGTGATGGAGGCGGTCTCTGGGCAGTGGAGCACAGCGCTCCCAGTCCATCGTGTGCATGTTGCACTTCCACATGCGGCGAGGGATTGACCCGCCCACCACGTACAGGTCACCTCCGTGTTTACAAGCTGCAGTGATTTGATGACACAAACTGTTCTGGCCGCTCACGCTAATTGCATCGTCCTCGTCACAGTGAAGGGACACCGCGAGGGAGTGAGTCCGTGTCTCCTCTTTACCAATCAGGTAAATGTGGACGTTCTCACCAATTTCCTGTAGATATACAAGATGAAAACACTTTACTTTTATTTTACCAGGAAGCCCCATTGAGATAAATATCTATTTTACAAGAGAGACCTGGCCAAGGAAGCAGCATTATAAAATCCAAACTTATTACCATGCAACATGATACACAAAAAACTTAATAAAACAAGAACAGTTATTCAAACATAGTGGCCTCTCAAGAAGAAGAACATGTCTCTATCATCCCATCATCCATCAGTGCATGTCATTTTAGATCTTTTTGTGGATTATTCTATGCCCATTGTGCATTGTGGGAAAATGCCGTTTTCCCAAAATCACTCAAAACCCAAGGTACATCACAAACAAACCACTTGAAGACCAGACATCAGAACAATGAACAATTATATTTTCAGCTCGGGATGAAAGGATGTTACCTTGAGATTTTCTTGCAGGATACAAGAAAACTCCTCCCTCTCCACCTTGTTGTGGTTTATCCATGACTCGATGGCCACTGTTGGATTCTGGGAGCTTGGAACTCCATCTGAACACAAACAAACACAAAAAAGAGGGGACAGGGGTCAAACCAGGGACACTGTGGTCAAATGATAACCGCCTTCAAGGTTACGGGACTATAACTGTTTTTACATGTTGGAGTTAATTAGAAATGTTGTCATGGAAAAACATTTTTCCAAACATACCTTAACATTCATTCATTTCAATCCATCATTTTCAACCATGAAAGCCACAGCTGGTTTCAGCCATTTCAGTAAAGATGGAAAATCTCATTTATAGAAACTGTTTGAGAATTACTGAAATGCTGCTGAACATAAAAAAGTAGAATGCCAATTCACTTTATAACATTTGAATTATATGGAGGTTTGTGTGGTCTGGTGACTGGGATTTTATGATGTGGTTTGTTTGTTCTTAAGGAGCAAATGAATCATCCTTATTTAGAAATAAGGTCGTATAGATGTATGACTTGAGATCGCATTTTTTCCTGCCTAATTACGCGTTACTGGAGACATTAAAACCTGGCCTACCACTTTCTATTGCATTATTGTACCCTGATAATGTAAGTGTAGCAAAGATAAAGTTAACACCCAGTTCATCAGAATGGATTATCTACTGTATCTGAAGCAAATTTCAAAACTGTTTTAGTTCATTTTGTTTACAAAAGAAGTGTATGATTTGGAAAAATATATTATTTGGCCAGCAGTAAAGTAAATAATACATGACTTGTAATAAATGGAAATGTTATTAGACATCATGGCGCATAGTGATAGGACAGAAATACCTTTGATGATGTCTAAAAGGAGACAGAGAGGCAGATTAAGAAATTCTTCAGTCTGATGCAGCTGGGCCAGGTGGATTTTAGCACAATGCTTGGCTGCAGTATACAGCTCCTGGTCACTGTGTCTGTCTGCAAGCCACATCACCTAAAAGAAACAGGCAATCATGAAACTGATAGTACACAATTTATGACAAAGTAGAAGGGCTGCAACTAATGATAATTTTCATTATCATATCATAATCATATCATAATTTCCCAGAGCCCAAACTGATGTTTTCAAATTGCTTCTTTTGTCCAACCACAAATCCCAAACCCAAAGATTCTTCATTTAGCATCATGAATGACAAAGAAAAGCAGCAAATCCTTAAATTTAAGAAGCTGATAAAGGTATGAAATTATTAATTGATTATCAAAATAGTTGCCAACTTATTTTCTTTCAGTTAACTGACTAATCATTGCTGCTTTAACAAACAGCGCCGACTACCAGGCTTGTGAGAAAAGTAAATCACCTGCAGGCAGTTCTTGACCTCGACTGTCCGTGAGAGGAAGCGGGAACATTCCTCAAACAGCGCAGTCAGCTGGTACATGTCTGCCATCTCATAGGTGTCCTGCAGCTCCTCCACCCTCAGTTTAATTGTGCCGTGATAAATATAGTCAATCAGCAGCTGAAAGACGGTGGCGCTGACATCCTTCAGCTCAATGGAGCGGTTGTGCGATTCTTTGAGGTTGGAGGTGAACATGGAGCGGAAAAAGCTGCTTTGCGCTGAGAGCACCAGCCGGTGCAGGTGAAACTCTTTGCTGTCCACGGTGACGGTAACATCAGCAAACAGACCATCCTCCAGACACAGGTCCATGATGCTCTTCACCACCCGGCTAGAGTGTGAGCGGTCGGTGAAGGTGTATCCCAGGAAGTAGTTCTCCTCTCCCACAGAGCCCCCAACACTGAGGCCCCCCTCCTCGCTGGACTCCATCTTTGCTGTTCACCTGACAAATTGACCAAACAGCACAGAATCCATTTACACTTAGTCACCTGTTTATAAGACATGTCTTGCTAAAACTAAGAGACTGATATAATAACTGATGCAATAGACTCTGCCTTCATTACAGGGAAAATTCTCTACTGGGATGTTGACTGGTGCCCAACTAATTCTGTGTGCCAATACAAATGGCGATATTGAAGTTTGAATCTACAATCATATATTGGGCAATAATAAAAACAAGATAAACATACATTTTGACTGAGGATTTCTTTTTTTACTTGTTACTATGTCAGGCACTAAACAGGACATTTTACAGTTGAAAAACAAATACGTCAATAGTCTTTAGTGGATAGTCTATGTATTATATTTCTGTACTGCAGTTTCTTGTCAGTAATCAGCCTACATACTAATAAAAAATAGCACAAATAAGCTGATGTTGGCTGATAGATCTGCGTGGCCTCTTAGAGTTAATTCAGTATTATCGTTTTAACTACTGCGATGTTGTTAAATTGTATTGCATTATACTGAATGGTGTTTCTAGTCATTATTTAATCATCACCATTATGTTTATTTCCATTTTGTGGAAACTGAATAATAGACACTTATGAGTAAAACACAATATCATTCAATTTGAGATGCTTTTGCCAACAAAATTGAAATCTCTGCACGTTTTATGACGTCCCATTTAGCTCTACTTGAACTCCAATAAACATAACAACAGATAAACTGCAGACGTTAATTCAGAGTTTCATACAAGTGTTCAAAATTACTGACTGGCTATGCTAGGCTAACGCTAGCTGTGTTGTGTTTATGATCAGCTAGCGTTAGCAGCCACAGCTGCTAGCTGGCTAACGATCCCTCTTGTGAAAATTCAACCGCGATATCATAGAGATAAGTTAGAGTTATAAATAAAGCTGTAAAAGAGATCAAATGGTCCTAACCATTAAAAAAAATACTGTAAACACTCGCGTTACCTTTATTTCCACTACTTTATCATTCAGGAGCAGCTGAACTCTTCACCGGAAGAAAATAAACTTTTTCATCGGGCAGCTCACGGGTGTCAGCTGTCGTTACTGCCGCCGTGTGGTGGAGCTGCGTTACTGCAGCAGTCATTCTGAAAATACTGCTTTTTATCTTGATGTAAATAATGTTGTATGACACAGCAACTCATATGATATGATTTCTTAATTATACTAATTGCGGAATATGACCTGAGAGGAAGAGATATTACAGAAGAAAGTACATTTACTCAAGTACAATTTTGAGGTACTTGTACTTTACTTGAGTATTTCCACTTCTCCTACTTTATACTCCTCCTCTACAATACAGAGGGAAATATTGTACTTGTTACCCCACTACATTTATTCAATAGCTGTTGCTGATTCAGATTAATAACCAAATAAATTATGATGCAATATTATAGATTAAGATAAAACTTTGAGTATTTAAAGTAGTTGAGATTAGTTCCATCTTTACCAGCTGCAACATTAAAGTGAGGTACAAATTAATGCATAAATGAGGCCAGTAATATCATAATCACTATTATGCATTATGACTACTTTTGGTAGGACTTTTACTTGTAACTGTGTAGCCTATTTCTACACTGTGGTATTGCTAATTTTACTTAAGTACATGATCAGAGTAATTCTTTCATGTCTGTTCTCTGTTGGACACTTAAATTTTTACTTAATTAGCTCCAAGGAAGAATGAACTAAATGTACTTGCAAAGATATCTTGAGAGTATGAATGACAAAATGAGATTGACTTCTTTGATTGATAGTAACCTTGTTTATTTATTGTTCAATGCAGGGAAATGCAGTTGTTCATACTTGAATTTTGTATGATAAATGGTGAAAAGGGTTAGCTGCCTCTTTGAACTTGAAGTCATGCCTGCTCAAAGTTGTGCCTGCTGTGGATAAAAAGCAGGAATTCAATAAAAAGTATCACTGTCAGTCTGCTCTGCATTACAGCCAACTGGCTTTTGGTGCCTTTTTCCAAGGTGGAAGAATTTAAGGCATTCAGGCTCAGTTGCTTCTGCCTGGTTCTCAAAAGAAGACGAGGGAGAGAAGAGGTGAGAAGGATGCGGTGTATTATCTGTTGGTAAGACATCAAGAGGAGAATAAAAATGAAGATACAACTTAAAATCTGCCTTCAGGTCATGCTGTGGCTCTGGTTTGAGCAAGTGCTGCAAGGTAAGTAGAAACAGGAGACTTTTTAACAGAAGTGCGTGATGAAGACAGTTTTTAGATTGTTATATAATGATACTGCATGCACTGTTAAATATGCAGTGGAGTGTCAGTGTAGGCATGACGTGTATAGGGATTAATTCAATTTTAAAACAGTTAAACTTCTATATTTTCTACTTTAGATGTGGCTGCAGGCAAATCTCCAACTGGCTCATCAGTCCCTGATGTGAACCTGATGTTTGAGGTACTTTCTTACTTTAGAGTCAACACAACATGCAGCTAAATTAAATCTATTCTCTGCTATGCTACAAGTGTTAGACATTCCTTTCTCTATCCTATATGCAGTTCTTGCTGGGTGGGGTGGAGATGGACCGGGACAACAACATCGTCCTGCTGGACAAGGAGCTGGCATCGATGAGGTCAGGGCGGGCCTTCCTCTCTGAGATCAACGACAACATCCCCAGAAGTCGGAGCTCCATGTTGCAGATGGTGACAACGCTCCAAACCCCGAGGAAGAGGCCGATGACTCAGCCTCAGTTTGACAAGCTTGTCCTGAGCATGGTGTACTCCGCCCACCAGGCCTGGCATCAGGAGAAAGAGGAGGAGCAGCAGGCCTGGGGTGGAGTGCTTCTCCTGCTGGCAAATGTCACTGTCAGAGAGCTGCGTGGAAGTTATCTCTTCGACTATGCATGATACACATACTCGTGTTCTGTATGAGATAAAGGTGAATCCAATAAATCACTCGACTTAAGTCTTTCTGTAATGTTTGTGACAAATCCTATTTGCACCCAGGTGTCAGTAACCAAAAATGCTATTTGCACCCAGGGTGGCGCAGCGTGACAGAGACAAGCAACCAGGTGTCTATTGCCAAAAAGGCTATTTGCACCCAGGGTGTAAAAGCCAATGTGGCCATTTACACCTGGGTGTATACTGACTAGCCCGACAGAGACAGGCACACAGGTGTCCATAGCTAACAATGCACCTTGGTATAAACAGCCAGTGTAGCCAAAGTGGTTATTTACACCCAGATGCATATAGCAAACAATTCTATTAACACCTGGGATGGTGCTTATAGCCAGGAGGGTTGATGCTATTTCTACCGAGGTGTCTGTAACCAACAATGCTATTTGCGCCCTAAGTGGAATAGCCAATGTGGTTATTTGCACCTAAGTGTATATAGCTTAGCATGACAGTGACAACCATCCAAGAGTCCACAGACAACAAGGCTATTCGCACCCAGGGTGTAAGAAGTCAATGTAGCTACTAACACTTGGGTGTATATAGTCTAGCATGACAGAGACAAGCACCCAGGTATCTACAGCTAGCAATACTATTTGCACCTGTGGTGTGAATAGCTGATGTAGCCAACATGGCTGATTACAACTGGCTGTAGATGGCCTGGGATGGCAGAGACAAGCACCCACGTGTCTGCAGATAACAATGCTATCAGCACCCTGGGTCTAAATAGCCAATGTGGCTATTTGCCCAAATGTACTGTATATAACCTAGGATGGCAGAGGTAAGCACCCAGGTGTCTGTGGCTCACAATTAGTTTTGTTCCCTAAATGTAGGCTAATCTCTTAAGGCAGAGTGCCGTGTTTAACCCATTCATCCACCACAACCTCCTCTCTACGGTGACTTAATCACTCTTTATAGCTAAACTAGGTGACCGGGTGACTGTTATCACCTGGGTGCAAGTAGATACTCTGAATGTTTATTAATAATCATCAGTAATAATGTATGTGGTCAAAGATTTGTAGAATAAAGACTTAATAATGTAAGAAACATGGTCATATTTTATTATAATACACAGTATTCAGTAGAAAAAACATTTGTGAGAACATACAAGAGTTCCAAACTTAAACCATTTATAAAAGAATATCTGAAACAGTTTTTCATGCAACATTAAAATGATCCCTGAAGTTCAACACACAATGAACAGTAAACAAAGAAATATATACATGGATCCTCATTATTATACAGTTTACTTCTTCCTCATCTGGGCTTGTTTTTGTTTGGTACACCCAGTCTTGGTCTTGGTTTTGGTCTCAAATTCTTCCAAAGAAGCCAGTTTCTTCTTGAGCTTTGCGTCCACAGCAGGGCCTCTCCTGTCTCTGTTGGAGCGCTGCTGACTCCTCCTCTGACCTCTTAAACTGCCCACCGAGGTCGAGGTTTCCTCCTGTTTGTGCCGATCGCTTAATAGTGACTCGTTTCTGTCCCACACCAGCACGGTCACACCTGTGAGTGAACATGAAGCAGTTTTAGAGACTCCTCGAGACATCAGATAACACATTTATCAATAAAGTGACTTTGTAGAACTCACCCATTCCAGATCCAATCACATCGCCCATTGGATTGAATTTGTTGATCTGTAAATAAACATTTCTGTGTGTTAATAAAGACAGTTTTCAAGTTTTTATGGCTTTTCTGGTGTTTTTAAAAACATACTCACAGATTTGATCCCTGCAGCAGTGGGATCTTGCAGCTGAAACACAAGTTCTGCTGTGTTGGAGTCAAAGATGTCGATGGTCCTCTGATCTCCGGGGCAAACCCGGTTGTCAGGGTATCGTCCCGCCACGATCAGGTCATAGACAGGGTGCCAAGTGGCCTACAGATAAATAATAACAGTGTTCTGTTGTTACACACTGATCAAACACTAATGGCAAGATGTTGCTTCCCTCCAGCTTGTCTCTTCAAACACCACCTGGTCAATTATCATCTACAAATGACATGAATATTAATTCTTCAACAGATTCTTTAACACATTTTAATACTGATGCCTCACATGCATTTGGCCATGTGTGCTGAATGCCAGTGAGATGAAATGTGTTTTAAGCCATGTTTCCACAGCAAGAACTTTCCTCAGGAACTAGGAGCCTATGAAATCTGAATTAAGTTCTGGGGACATTAATTTACCCCCCAAAAAGGATGAATACTGTTATTACAGTGTCACAAATAATGTTGCCTGTCTGTTGCTTTATATGGAATCATCACTTCTGTATAATCGAGTGTTAAAATGACATATGGACTAATTTGCTTAAGACTAGGATTTAAATGTTTAATTGCAATTATTATGATTGATTGCAATGACAATATTATTCACAATATTGGCGAGAATGAGCATTATTCTCATTTTCATTGAAAAAATATATTGATCATAGTGATCTTCCTCTTGGTACTTTAGGTGAGAACGCAGGTTAACTTACAAAAATCTGTAGTTTCATTGTTCATCTTCCTACCAGTCTTAAACCCAATGGTACTGAAAACAGAGGTTCCTCATTCTTATAAATAGGTGGAAATCTGATTAGATGGCTGTTAACTAAAGAGAAAAACGGGCTTCTTGTATCACGTAAAGCATGTTTTTCTTCACTTGACTGTGCGCGAGTGTGGAGATATCCTGGACTCAAATGCTGCTCATTTAAAAAAAATTGATTTGCAACCCATGATTGTAACTTTTTCACTTTGGTCATGTGAAATCACGTCTGTGTCTTTCTTTGTGTCTGAGCTTTTTGTCAGTTGTGTAACAAAATTGTGTTTGTGGCATTTTTTTGGTAAGTTACAGAAGGATATAAACTCATGTAGAGAAGAGACGAACCTTGATGGGTGTGAGATGCTGAAACTGTCTGTGAGGATGTTGGATGATGTGTTGAGGCTTCGACCAATCAGAGGACGAGTAGACGCGGATCTGGTCGTACTGATCTGTGGTGAGCAGCTTGGAGCAGTCCAGTGGGTTGAAATAAGCTGTGACAATGATGAATAAATTAAGAAACTGGACGAAAATGGACTGAAAAAAATCACTTCCAAGAGTCAAGAGTGACACTTTTAACTACTGCTTCACAACTATATTTATGATCTATATTAATGTGAAACATGGATGGTAAACTACCAGAAGTTCCTTCAAAAGTCAGGACAGGTTACACTTCTTAACAAAGATTTACTTTTATATCATACATATTGCACCATGTTGCAGAATTTTCTTGAAAATGTACGTATGTCGCAACAGCTTAAAGATGAAACTTAGGAAAGTAAATAAGGGTATTTTCTCAGAGTGTTACCTGAGTTGACGGCTCTCTCATGAGGCAGCTCATGGAGGAAGCTCTTCTTGTCTTTGATGTTTCTCAGGTCCCAAAGTTTCACCGTGTGGTCAACTGAGGCAGTCGCCAGCAACCAATCACAGCGAGAGTTGAACTCTGCGTGGGTCACTTTGGCTTTGTGCAACTTGTCACTAAAAATCTACAACATCAAAACAGAATAAAAATAAAATACACATCTTTTAAATTTGTTTTAATATTTGCTTGTTTGAGAAATATTCAGCTTAAAGACATCATAATACAGTAGCATAACTCAACTCTGTGCTAAAATGTTCTACTTCATCGGGAGAAGGAGACAAACCTTTTGGCCGTCCAAACCCAGCAGTAAGAGCTGTCCTACGTTGTCTCCTGTCACCAGCATCTGTCGGCTTACAGACACATCTACACAGCAGTACCAGAAACTGGAAGACAACAAAGAACAAAGTAAATTCACAGGATATAACAGATGAAACATTAAAAATTCCACAATACAACAACAAATGTATGAAACAAGAGAGAAAATCTATTAAATATTTTATATTTTTTATGAATTAATGATGAATAATAAACGTTTTACTCTTTAGCTTTGCTTGCTTCATTGCTGTCCAGTTAAAACTACTTGTGTGTTTCTTATGATTTTAAAATTTTTACATAAACTGGAGGTTCCTCACGTATTTTAGGCAATAAACACCAAGAAAAACACAGTGAACTAACGTATTATCTATTAAATGCATTGTTACAAAAATTTTAGTCCACATGAAACAGCATTTCAAGAGAATTTAGCTTCCACCAATCACGATTGTCCGAGTGAAACAGGACAGGCAGGCAGGACATAATGCTGGGAGGAATTTCAAGCTTATGTAAGCACATATCAGGTCATATTTTGTTTTACAGGATGAAAATGTGATTAGATTATGACATAAGAAAACAAATAAGTTGATTTTTTTGCTGTTTTTTGCATATATTGTTGAATAGGTGCACAATATGACCGGATATGTGATCCAAAACAGTTAAAAGTCTTTTTGCCTTGACTTAAAAATAAAAGCTTTTTTTTCTTATTTCATTAAATTTTGGAGGTGTATTTTTTTTTAACAGACAGCAATGTTTAGCAAACTTTACTTTAGCAACATCACAGAATCTCTTTGTTGAGCATCAGTCTTCTTCACAGTTTTCTCACCAGACGTTGTGGTGATCGTGGCCGCAGTCTTGAGTCCTGGACAGGACGGTGGGTGTGTGGCCCTCAAAGCTCTGCACGGTCAGTGTGCCCTCACCAGAAGCCGTGTAGACTTTGGAGAGGTCCGTCGGGCAGAACTTCATCCCTCCGATAAAGTCTCCTGCTCCGTTCTGTGCACACAAACACACATGCAGGCCTATCACAGGGCTGTTTTTAGCACCACACACCACCACACAAACGTTTAGTTTTAAACTAATGAGGGCCACCTGGTAAGAAGACTGATGCTACACTCACTGAAATCTAAATATTTTTCTGACTTAAGCTCACAGAAAACAACAGGACTCAGTCTTACTTCAGTGTGTCTGTGTTGGCAAACACTGTTAGAGTCGTCCCATTGAAATCTCTCAGTGCCGTCGTACCCCCGATAGACGAGGTGAACAGCTGACTGGGATTTAACTGGTTAAACTTCATGTCTGTAACTGAGTCTCCAGCCCCCATCTGAGCAGAGAACCAATAACAGTGTCATCAAATTAAATTAAAAAAATCTAATCTGCATGGTTTGAAGATTAATTACAGCCTCAAAATGTACTTATCCTCTGCCTCAAAGTGTTGCACAATTTAAAAACACTTAATTAAACACTTTGTACTATTCAAGCATCTGGTAAAACAAATCAAACCATCACACAGGAACTCACCCCTTGAATGAAAGTTTTCTTGGCGGGCGCCTCAAAGTCCCACAGGTACAAGTCTCCACCTTTGGAGCCCACAGCCAGGGTGGTGGGGTGAGTGGGATGCCACTCCAGACAGGTGATCCTGCGGTCGAAGGGACTGGTGGCGCCGTGGAAATGATAAGACGACAGCGAGCGGACAAAAGGCTCCTGAAGACACTGGAAGAGACAACAGGCAAAAGAGCAAATATATTTAAAAACTGTGGAAACACAGTGCACACTGACTGTAAAGAATGAATATTTTGACACTAATTAATTAATCTTTTAATCTAAAAATGCCAGGAAATTGTGAAAAATTACTGTATTTCAATTGTGATATTCTGTGCAATACTGTATATTCCTATTTTTCTTATTTTGTCCCGATTTCTACTAGTATATGGTTGAATGTGACTATTTCAATTTTGTAACATGATAATACACTGCTTATTTAAAGGTATACTCATATAGTAGTCTGAAAAGTGCAATTATAAGAGTGTAACCCAGAGTTCTACTGTTAGCCTAATATTATTGCCATTATGGAAGAGATGATTTCAGACCAACTGATTTTCTATTATTCAAAGTTTGTTTATAAATTCATGTAGTTGCTGTCCATTTTATATTGCACTAAGGACAGTGTGCAGAGGTTTTCTCTTCTTTTGCCTCAGGATATTTCCTTCTGAGCACCTGTCTGCAAGAAACTGAAGGTGTGCACGAGCCTTTAGATGAGGCAATTTTATTTATTAAAGCATGTTTCATACACAGAGGTAGAGTCAAGGTGCTGAGCAGGGAAGCAGATACAACACAATACAGGTTAAATCGGTTAAAACAATATAATCAAAAAAGCAAAATAAAACAGATAAATCTATTCTGAGCTTTCTGCTTAACATGATGCATTTTCATAAATAACTAATATTGTGTTAAACATTGCTGTAGGAATGCGGCAGACAGAGATTAGGGGCAGATCATATTTGCCCAAGTAACTTTTTGCATCCTAGCAAGTAAATTTACCCAAATTCTACATAAACAGAAATGATGCGCACACACAATGTGTGCTGCACTCACATGACACAGTAATGCACGTTGAAAGCTTCCCTACATTCACATGCGTTATATTCTGTACTTGTATATTTTGATGTACACTGTCAGTTCCTGTATTTGGTCTCTCTGTACAGCCTGTGGGTGAGGAGCAGCTGTCTCACCTGTCTCATCTGCGAGTGAAGACTTTGTCCCAGAGTGCTTTTGTAAATGTAGTGCAGGATGCTGCCATACCCACTTTTCTTCTGAACTGCTGCAGACTGAGGAGGACGACCTGCAAACCAAATCAACTGTTATGACAACCACAACTCACCAACGATGTCACCGTACTGACGCAGTCCTGACAGAGCTGTCTACACACCTTGTTTGGATGCTTCTCCGTCTATTTTGTCTCGTAGTTTTTTGGCGAGAGTTGGAGCAGAGTTCTGTCCGGGTCTTTTCTTGACTTTACCCTTTGATTCAGACGCATCTGACTTGGTCGGTTTGCTTTTCATGTCTCCTACAAAACGAAATAAACCCGACGATTGGTATACTGTAAAAAACACGGAGGATGTGTCACGACACTTGATCATTTAGCTGCATCAATAAAGTTTATTCAAACAGCTTACCTGTGGTTTTCAGGGTTGCAGTTTCAGAGCAGAGACTCCTGTGTTTGCATAACGCAGCAGTACACGTGAGTGTATTAGTGGCTAAAATGTGAGTGTTTTGTAACTTGTGTGTGTTTCAGCTGGTGGACGGTAGGTGTCAGTGTTTGTCTACGCTCAGAGGACGCCATGTTTAGTGTTTAGGCTGGACTACAAACTGACGTAAGATCAGGCTTTATTTATGAAAAACAAACTTAGCTTGTGGAAGTCAGGCTGACTAAATAACTATGTAGTAAAACTATATAATAGCTAAATAACCAACTAAAAATAACTTACTAAAATAACTGGTTGCATTAAAGATTTATAGAGTTAATCAAATCATTAAAAGAAAGAGGAAAGAAAACAGTTATGCTTTTCCTTGAACCTTTTTCAAATACTACTACTACTGCTACTACTACTACTACTACTACTACTAATAATAATAATAATAATAATAATAATAGCATTTCAAGATTATTGAGTTGCACAGCTAACAAAACGCAAAACATATGACATAATAATGGATTAAAAATGATTGTGCTATACATAAATTGCAATATAATTAATAATAATATTAAAATATCTGCTTCTCTTTTTTCTCTCTGGACATAAGAAAAGTCATTCATGTTTTTTTTTTTTTTAGTAATGTAGATTAGTATATTCAATATTTAAACTTTTTTATTTTATTCTTTATTTGGATTCCAATTAGCTTACACGAAGTATAGGGCTCTCTCCCCGAAGTATTGATAATATAAATAATTTAAAAAATAATTAAGTTTTAACAACAACAACAATAGCCTAATAATAATAATAATAATAATAATAATAATAACAACAATAACAATAATAACAATAATAAAAAAAATAATGATAATAATAATAATAATAACACAGTAGCAACAACAACTTAACTAACTTTAATGAACTATAACTTATGCTGGCCACATTTAGCTACTATGCGATACTCTTGTGAAATAATCTCCGACTACATTCAAAATCAAGTTTAGTATCCATACTCCATTCCAGTTGGTGGCGGTAATGCGCCATAACGTCGTTTACCAACCGCTTTAACGCATCAGAAGGAGGAAGAAGACGGAAGCACGTGATTGTCTGTTCTGAAATCTGATTGGCTGCTGCACTGACTCGTTTTGAAAAACTCGTCTGATTTGGGGCGGAGGGAAAGTTCAAAATTGTAGCAACAGGAACGGGGACACTACTAGAAACAACGAGTTAAGATGATCAGACAAGCGTAAGTAGAGTTTAAAATTTTTACACTGCGTTTAAAATACATTATCTACAACTATTATGCTAACTGTAAATGTCCTATTGCAGTTTTCTTGTCCACGGAATCAAAACAAGGGATAACGAGTTAACTTAGCCCTTACATTAGCCGGGGGCTGATAAGCCGTCTAGCCGGCGGCTTTGTTAACTTGTTATCGTTTCATCGCTCCCTGTAGGGAGGCTAATGCTAACAGTACACCATGCTAATAAAATGTGAATTATCTTTTTCCAGGAAGGGTAAAACCCCCCGCAAGCCTCCTCCCAAAAAACCCTCCAGCAACCAGAAGGACCCGGTTGGGGTGAGTGTCACTGAGTTTTTTCATGCAATAACGGTAACAAACACAAACTGTAGCATTCAATACTTTTGGGATGTTATAGGCTAATGTTTTAGACTTGTAACTGTCTACCTTAATTGCACAATTTTAGGGGTTTTAACCTAACTCTAATTTATTTTATTTATTTTAATCTATTTTAATCACTGTACCAGATTATCTCCCCTAACGTGGACGCCAAAGCAAGATTAAATCGAAAGCAACTGGACTTGTTCAAAAAGCCTTTTTCTGAACTTTCTCTAACGTGGACGTTTTAAAGGCTTTGTGATATTGCCTTTTCTGTTTGTATACCTCTTTGTTATTTTTCCCTTTTCTTTTTGCTATTCTTTATATTAATTTTATATATTTTTATTTCATAGGCATCATTTTATATATACATGATCCTTTTTCTTAATTCAAGTTGTTCTAATGTAATAGCTGTAATTATTAAAATATACTGTGAAAGTTTAGTGTTTCAGTGCCCTGATGTAATTTTGATTTTATATATTTAAATGAAGAATATCGGCTGGTCTATCAATATTGGAATTGTTTTACTCCCTAATAACGGTATTGGCCCAAAAAGTTCAGTATTGTACAGGCTCACAGTCACAATGACTCTCGCCCTTCAAAGATCTCTCGAGTATAAAGAAGGGTTGAATGAAAGTCTCATAATCTGTAATTTTATCATAAAGCTTGTTAGCAATTTGATAGTTCTTCCAAAAGTTACAATAATCATTAAGAATCATTAAGGAATAAAAATGTCCTTCTGGAACACATTTGACCGGTGTGTTTTTAACTCAGGTGTACTGTCGTGTCCGACCCCTGGGTGTGGAAGACGAGGAGTGCTGCATTGAGGTGATTAGCAGCTCCACCATCCAGCTGCACGCCCCTGAAGGCTTCAAAACAAACCGAAATGGAGAGTACAAAGAGGTAACAAATCTATTGAACCTGGAGTTAGTTTCTATGTTTTCCTCTTTGTTCTAGGACTTCAGGGAAATGGCTGTGGTAATTGTCATTGTTAACACAATGATCATGATTTATCCAGCAGCTCCTCCTTTGCATTGAGAGGAGCTAAACAATGGGCTTGGGTCTGAGTGTCATAGAAAGACTGTTGAGGTCAAAATATTGAGAGATAAAATAGCACCGCAGTCTTTTTATGTGATTTGTTGGCAGTAAGAAAAAATATGATCCATTTTCCCTAAATGGCTCTGATTACTCTTCTTTGTTTCTCAGACGCAGTACACCTTCAAAAAGGTATTTGGAGTCTCAACATCTCAGATGGAGTTGTTTGAGCATGTGGCCAAACCTCTTGTCGACGACCTAATCCATGGAAAAAATGGTAAGATCTCTATCCAGCCCCAGAAAAAAAAACCCATTCATTTTATAGACATTAACATTTCAACTGTAGCCAGCTGATGGATATACCTACTTAATTTCAGTAATTCTGCTCTATTTCCACCCAGTGAACTTCTCTGCAATTTAATCTGCTCAGGAACCAAATGCTCTTTAGCTTTTAAGTTATTATTGGCTCCTTTTGCATGTTGCAGGTCTGCTCTTTACCTACGGGGTCACAGGAAGTGGAAAGACGTTCACCATGACAGGCTCTCCAGGCCAGGGTGGACTTCTACCTCGCTCACTTGACATGATCTTCAACAGTATAGGACCCTACCAGGCCAAAAGATATGTAAGAACATTCAAGAATAGTGTTGATCATCTCCTGTACCCACATAAATTAATATTATTTGATCAAATCTGTACATTTATTTATCTAATTTCATTCCTCGTGTCTTATTTATTTGTTTCTTTATTTCAGGTTTTTAAGACCGATGACAAAAATGGTATGGAGGTCCAGAACGAAGTCGATGCTTTGTTGGAGCGCCAAAGGCGGGAAAACAACTTGTCTGCCCCTAAACCACTCCAAAACTCCAGGCGAGTCTGAGTCCTGTGAAATACCAGTGTTCTGTCATAATGTAACTGATGTGTAACACGCAAGTCATGTCTTTGATTTCAGACAAAAGGTTGATCCTGAAATAGCTGACATGATTACGCCTGAGGAGGCTTATAAAGCAGATGGTGTGGACGAGGACAGCAGCTACAGCGTCTTCGTCTCCTACATAGAAATCTACAACAACTACATCTACGATCTCCTGGAGGAAACTCAGGAAGATGCAATCAAACCAAAGTGAGTTCAGATAATGTAAAGAAACATAATGCAGATGAATACATGTGCATTTTAAATGTATGCTTTAACTGTTTTAGAGTAGTGAGACTTTAAATTTTATATTGAAATTATAGTGGTTTTTAGAGGTGATTATTTAATGTCAGATTAGCTGGAGGACAAAATTATTGTCTTTTCTTTTTACTAGGTGGAATGGTGGAGGCACACCTGTGCGCCAGAACACTGAGTTCATGTATGTGACCAGTGAATACTCGTACATCAGACTTGTAGCCTGATTTTCCCCTCACACATAAATGTGCAGTTTAGATTGTAAATGGAACCTCGTCAACACTGGAGACATTTTCACACTTTCAAACAAATTTTATGGAAAGTTTTAAAAATCTAATCTAAAAAACAAAGCTCATCACAAATCAGAGATTAGGTACCAATACCAAAACAAAACTTATACAAAACACTAAATATTCTTTAGTTCCACTTCCAGTATGTCTATAATAACCTCGCAATATTTGACGGATAGTTTTCATTATTTGAAATGGGGTTTTATTTGGTTCTTATCCATACTCAGTGTTTTAACTATAGTAGACGGAGAAGCAGCAGGAGTGCAGGTACAAGAAGCTAATCAATGCACTGCTGTGGACAGGGTCAGCTGCAAAACGTATCTTAGCCACCTACAAAACATCAAAGGCAGTTTAAGTGTACATTATATTTAGAATATTTTCACTGTTTTACCTTACCATCACACATTTTCTTTTCGTATGCAAAACCGCTGATACGTGAGCCAAATATTGCACTCCCTCAACCAACCAAACTCCATTAATCAGTAATCAGTCATTTTACCTCATAAGAATATGGGAGTTGCTGGTCTGCCGCTGCTTCGATTGGTTAGTTTGTTTGTGCTGTTGTGTGTCTGGGGGTGTGCCGACTGTACCTTTGGCAACCTCACTTCAAATGATCTGAACTATCAATTTAAGATGAGATTTTGGACTGTTAGACAAATCAAGCTATTTGAAGATGCCTCCCAGGGCTTTAGGGATTTGTGTTGGGCCTTTTTAGTATTATAATCTGACATTTTGTAGAACAAGTGATTCATCGATTAAACCACAAAAATGATGTCCAAATTCATTGATAATAATAATAAGTTGCAGCCCTAGAGCCAAACTTTTCACATTAAAACATAATCGAGCTGTAAAAGAACTTTGTCTGAATAAAAAATACACTCAGTTTGGCCAAACTACAATTTAAATCAATTTAAATTAAACAGTCTGAATCTATTAATTATTTAGACTGAGCAAACATCCAGTGTCAAAATTTGGCACTTTGTGCTTTGATCAGTACCCACAAAATACTTGTTACCCAGCCCTATCCAAAAGTGACAGAGTCGCTGATTGCAGGCGACAGCAGTTAATGTCTCCTGTGTTGATGAGTGTTCCTGTAGTCCTAAAAATCATTACATTTCCCCACTGCTGCTTGTAGTCTTTGTTATGGCTCCTGAATGCGCTTAAAGCTGCTGTCTGCTGCCTTGTCTGGTGTTTCACTGTCGTACCTCTTTAATTATTTCCCATGGCTGGAATCAAGCAACATTAATACTCCCTCCAAATGTTTGACTCTCCACATCTGTTGGTTGAAAAATGCAATTTCTTGTGCTCAGTGAGTAATACTTTGATTCTCTCCATGTAGACCACCTCAGTCTAAAATCCTCAGAGAGGATCAGAATCACAACATGTATGTGGCGGGCTGTATGGAGGTTGAAGTAAAGTCTGCTGAGGAGGCGTTTCAGGTATTCTGGAAAGGTACGTTCTTATCAGATCAACATTTTAAACCCAAAGAGTCAAATTTAAGTGAAAGAGGGAAAAATACTGCACTGATGATTGTAGATGTGACTGACCTGGCATTGCTGGCCTCCGGGTCGGCTCTGGCCAGGAAATGACCCCGTTAATCTTCTCTCTGAGCAGGTCTTGTAAAAGTTAAATGGATCAGTTGGGAGTTTTATACCTAAAAGACTTTGTAGTGGTGAAGATATCTGAATAAACATGGTTGAAAAAAAGTTTTGTATACTATGTTGTTCCAGGTCAGAAGAAGCGGAAGGTTGCAAACACCCGCCTGAACAGAGAGTCCAGTCGCTCCCACAGTGTTCTCATCATTAAACTGGCTCAGGCTCCTCTCGATGCAGATGGTGACAACATTCTCCAGGTTCGTTCAAACTGAAACCAAATGTCTGGTCCCACAGTTGCAGCATTATTTATAATCACCATTTTTTAAATAGTTTTTATTTAGAACTATTATTTATTTAGGAGGGATAACACTCAACATATGTATTGTACCCGATATAGCTAAAAGCTCATTTTCATCTGTAGATCAGCTGAAATAAATCAAAACCTTATCCTTTTATAAACAACTGACAAAAAGGTACCACATCAAAAGCTAATAACAAAACAAACACTGACAGAAACAGCTGAAAAACAATACTAGGGCTGTACCCGACTCAGAATTGACAGAGCCTTTTGTCCACACTCTGCGTTCATTTCGTCCATACTTCTGCACATTTGCTGAAGTCTTACGGATATGTACAAAACGGAGCAGTACCTCCGGTACTTGTGGACACTGCGTCAGTATAGCCAATAGTTCAAGCAAGACGCAATTAAGAAATTTTAAAAAACCTAAAGTATTATAAACGATGGTCATCAATTAGGCAGTGAAAAGAATTCTCTGTCCTCATGCCGTGATGTATTTAATGGCGCACAGACCAGTGGATGTACTGTTTAAAGTAAAGGACACATGGAAGTATGTGGGCAGTGTCGGTTATATCATTTAAAACACACGTATCTATTTTCATAACTAAAGGAAGCATGAACGAGCCTTAATAGGAAACTTCAACAACTCGTTCCTTACACTTGTGTGCTGGGATGGCTGACAACATATCACCTTTCCCGTTTCCATCATGGTTTAGTTTTTGTTGTTTACAGTCTGATGCTATTGCATTGCTCTGTGTAGTGATGCAGCTAAAAGACAAGAGCAGAAACTTTACCACCCACTCGTTTCACCTCCTCTCATCAGCACATGTTGTCAGAGTTCTTTAATTAGTCCGCCAGCTAATATAAAACTATATTCATGATGCTCTTTATTAATTTCTTAAAAATTAGAGACCTGTCTAGTTTATCCTGTTATTGTAATGCACACACACAAAAAAAGACAGCTCGATGTGAGGAATCTCAGTTGATGGAGGGGTCTCCAACTGATGAGTCGAATCTTTGTTTTCCATTGGGCAGTCCTAATCAATACTGAAGTGCTACTAGGGCGCACACTGTGAGCAATCCCAACACCATTAAAAAAAGATCAACAGCTACAGGCCTGTTTGTCCTTCAACCTTGTTTTCAAACTAACGTTAAAAGTAGTGCTGCACTCTGTGATAGTCACTGGTGAAGAATTACACAACCCAGCTGCCTGAACTGAGAAGCAGTTTTACACATACTGAACATAACTCAGTTTTGATATTTAAGTTTTCTTTTATCTTGTCAGGATAAAAACCAGGTGACTGTTAGTCAGCTGTGCCTGGTGGACTTGGCAGGAAGTGAGCGCACCGGCAGGACCGGAGCAGAAGGCACTCGTATACGTGAAGCAGGTTTGTTAAATAAACATCAAAATTTGGTTTTATTTGTAGCTTAAGTTCACCTGAGATTAAACAACATTCTTACCTCGCAGGTAACATTAATCAGTCTTTGCTGAACCTGCGGACGTGCATCGAGATACTTCGAGAAAACCAGCTGTGCGGCACAAACAGGGTATGAATGACAAAAACTGAACACTGTCATTATATTTACTGATGAACTATGCAGTTAATGTAAGTTTTCTCTCATAGATGGTTCCCTACAGGGACTCTAAAGTGACACATCTGTTCAAGAACTACTTTGACGGAGAGGGCAAAGTCAAGATGATTGTTTGTGTCAATCCCAAGGCTGACGACTACGAGGAAACCTTGGTATGTTCAATATGCGCAGTAACTGTCTCCATCGCTCTGAATGAATGTTAGTCTCTTTCTGTCTGACGCACAAGATGCGCTCTGTTTGTCCAGCTGGTGATGCGGTTTGCAGAGATGACCCAGGAGGTGGAAGTGGCTCGTCCAGTGGACAGGCCCATCTGTGGCTTCACCCCGGGCCGTCGCCATAGAAACCAGGTCTTTAAAGAGGAGCTGTCTCGTAAGCTGGAGGAGCGTGGTGGACCAGTCGACAGAGGTATGTTATGCACTGTATCAGCCAACTCTGCCAAAATCTGACAATGCAGTTAATTATGACGCTTTAGAGTTGATTTTATTTTAAAAACATTAAATTAAAATAAAATAGAATGTACAAATACAAAAAACAAGCAAATGAACTTATCAGCAAACATTCAGTGGAAATAAATAATTTATGTCCGAAAAGAAGTAGAAAGAGGTGAATATCAAGGCCTTCCCTCTTTTTTTTTTTTTTGTTTCATCTGAAAAGCTTGAGTATTCCCACCTTTTGCCCCAATTTTCACTGAATAAAATCAATCAACAAATGTAAAGATTCAGAACAAAGTAGAATGAAATAAGCAGATGAGCAGTGTTGGCCCAAATGTAAGAAGGGCTGGATTTATAATAGTAATAATCTTTATACAAATAAAAAAACACTTGAATATTTTATCATTAAATCCAAAGAAAGATTAAATCGAAAGCAACTGGACTTGTTCGAAAGTCTTTTTTCTGAAGACGTTTTGCCTCTTATCCAAGAAGCTTCATCAGTTCATGCCTGTCAGACTAGTCAGAGCTAGTCTGCTTTCGATTTAATCTTTCCTTGGCTTACAATGACCTGGACAAATGAGAGCATTCACGTACATCTTTATCATTAAATGTACAATTATTGTAACATTTGATTCAAGGTTCAGTACTTCATTGCCGAATCACCAGGGTTGATTAGAATTTGCCTTTGTGAGTTCACTAAAGGACAAAAACAGACAAAAATAGTAAAACCACTCACTCACAGAGGACAACATAATAAAGTATAAAACTTATCAAGCCCACACAATTAACCTGCTGAGTAGCCCGCAGTGTTTTGTTTGAAGTGTTAAGGAGGCGGACAGCTTCAGAATATGTGCTAGACTGGATCCTAGATGTTGGTAAAAAAAAAAAAAAACTGTTAACTGAAAACATTAAATTCAACATTGACTGAAGTATTCAATAAAACGGCAAACATGTCAAACCAGTGCTCATTTACATTTTTTATTTTAATTGTACCATCTCAAAGAGAATCAGCCTGAAGCAGTGGATTCAGGTGTTTTAAGGAATGAACATTATCACAGCGGTTATTCAGTCAGGTGCTGCTTCCAAGCGTGTACATAATGACATTATTCCTCAAATAACTTTATGTTTGGGCCAATTACTGTATTCGTACATTTTTCATATGTGGCATATTTTGTATGCATGTAAATGCAGTCAAATTAATTCCCTCTGTTTCGTCAGATGTGCCAGCTGTTATCAGCCACTTGGTGCACAACCTCCCACCTCTACCTTCCTGTGAACTGACCGACCCTCATGATGACATCACCCTGCCCAGACTGATCGAAGCTCTGAGGAACAGACACAGGATCAGGCAGATGATGATTGACGAATACGGCCAAGCAGGTGCTGATCACATTCTAGCTCTTGAACTTGAAAAGCTGGATTTTCTTTCTTGTCTTGACTTGCATGTTTTCTCCCTTTGTGCTTTCTTGTAGCCAACATGATGAAGTCCATGCTTCAGGAACTTGACAAAAACTTCATGTCCAATGACAACTTTATTCATGAACAAAATGGCAAACTGGCAGAGAAGGACAGAATCATTCAGAACAACAAGGCAGAGATCGACCGCTTGGAGAAGAAAAGCAAGATGCAAGAACACAAGGTGAGAGACAAGATCATTCATAGGGCTGTTGTCAACCAAATAATATCTTGGTCAACTGAAATTTTAACTACTCCTCAACCAATTGGTTGTTCGAAAGGGGAAAGGAATCTTAATGTGAACTAATGTGGCTGTAAACTAAATCAGCCACAGTGTACTGAGTAGTAGCCAAATGGGTGCTAATCAAAGTTGCATATTATTTCTGCACTTTGACATTTTTTTTCCCACATGTAGCTGTATTGTTAAATTCAGGGCATGTCTATCAAGTGAATTTGCATGCATACCTTCAGGAGATCGTTAGTTTGTAGATGTGTTGCTTAGTTTCTTAAACGTGGCATGTTTCTGTTCCAGATTGACATCCTGCAGAAAACAACTAAAATCTATGAGGACGACAAGCGTTCACTGCAGCAGGAGCTGGACACCAGAGCGCAGCGGCTGCAGAGGGAGCTGTCTGACAAGAAACGCATGGAGCAGCGCATGCAGGGTGTGGTCACTGACACTCAGATGAAGTGGGAGAAAGAATGTGTGAGTTACTCCTCTTACAAGTTAAATTAAACTAGAATATTTGGATTTCCTGAAGAAAACGCTTCTTCCTGCGCTGCTGTTTGCCAGCCCAGCTTCTGAAAGATTCCCAGCAAGAGGTGTTGATGATTCAGTTTCATCTTTTTAAAGACATCAAAATTGTAGAAATATCATGTTTATTGTTACTGTAGTGCTCCCATTGCATGAAATATTACACACTTGTGTATTGTGACTATTATATACAACATTCACAAATTTGGTTGTAATCCAATTTTGCATGAAAGAGTTATGGCCCATTAAATGCATCAGGCCATGCCTTCAGAAGTTTGGTAACTGATTACAGACTGTATGTGTTCAGCGTCATCTAAATGTGCAATACCAGTTTGGTGAAAAAATGATGAAATTTGTGCAAAAACAAGCAAAAATAGACTACCAAAAAAATCCAAAATGGTGGAAGATTTTTATAGATATAAGTGGGTGTGGCCTATATGATTTGAATCTATTTAATTCAAGGAACCCACTGTACAGAAACAGTTTGAAGTGGCATAGTTTGTACAAATCATTGAGAAAGCTGAGGCATGGCAAGTAATCCAAGGTGGCAAACAGTCAGTGGTGTTGCTCTCAAACATTTTGCCTCTTGCTGTGCAGGACAGACGCGTTAATGCGATGCAGCTGGAGATGCAAAACAAGCTCTGGGTGAAAGACGAGAAGCTGAAGCAGCTCAAGGCCATCGTGTCGGAGAGCAAGACTCCAGGTCGTCCTGATCCTCCACCGCGTCAGACGCAGCCCAAGCGACCATCGAGAGAGGAACGCCTCCCTGCAAAGAGATCGGCCTCACCCTCACCTGTTCCTGTACGTTGTGTTGACAATGCTCATGTAGAGCACCTGCCTACTCCCTAGTAATGTTTGTTACTGAATATTTGTAAATGTTGATTCAATTTTCTAGGAACTTTAAAGTCTGTGGAGGAGGGCTGCAACTAACCATAATTTTCATTTTTATTACTCAAATATTTAGCCTATAAAATATCAGAGAATGGTGAAAATTACCATTCTTGTAAGTGTTTGAATTTGTTTTTATCGGGGGAATTTTAGACAAATTTGGGTTTCAGCAACTGACGACATAAACAGCCATTTACCAGTTTCTTGACGGATATTTTTGTCAGGACTTGACCTAATCCTTTGTCCTAGTTTTATGTATTTTCTTTCCTTCTTTTTTAATTGCCATGCCGCTCTGTAGACTGCGACGCCGGTGCGGCCACTGCACCGTCGCTCCCGCTCTGCTGGCGGGGAGAAGTGGGTGGACCACAAGCCCTCCTCCAGCATGGACTTGGGAACAGTTTTGCAGCCCGTCATCCACAACTCCATCCAGGTGTCTGCACCCAGTGAGAAGGCTCTGGCCAAGTGTGACAGATACGTGTTAACACACCAGGAGGTTGCCTCTGATGGCGAGATACAGACCAAACTTATTAAGGTAAGAATGCTGCAGCGAGATATCAATTAATATTAGTGAGCGAGGGAACCACAAACATAATTTTCAGTCACTCAGCAGAAGCTGCTATCGCTGGTGTTTGGAGCAGTTCATGTTTAACCACTATCAGGTGTATCTTTCACGTTGATCAAATAAATGTTAGTCTTGAAAGTTTATTTCTGTAACTTGACTCACAACAATCTGTGTCTCATCCCTGATAGAGGCATTTTGAAGCATGTGTACATGTGCTATTGCAGCTGAGGTTGGGTGATATTTTAGATAAAGCAGCACATTTCAGGCCTGACATCAAGTCGCAGAGAATGGATACTGATCCTTTGCTTAATGGATTGGAGTTAAGCACCAGATCAATAGAGTTTATGTCAGGTGTCTTTGGAAAGCAGGATATTTGAGACTGTACAAAGTGTCTGTATCTAACTATATAAAGAAAGGACCTTTGGCAGGTTAAACCTCGCTGACAGTTGATCGAATGAGGCAAAGCAGACATTTCTTATCTGGTCTTTGAAGCATTTTATGCCTTTTCTCTGCCAGTCCTGGTTTGTTACATTTTGCAATGATGGGATAAAGAGGTGATTAGAGGTAATAGGGCTTGTAGTAGAAGAACGTTGGGATCCTTTTTCCTTAAAGGCATAATATATAACATAGCATTAAATTGTCTAAAAGTTTTTGCATTGTGTACTTCGATTATCCCAAATCCTTCTGCTCAAGGTAATGGTGTGTTTCAGTTGTATGTCAATGGTGTTGTATCCCCTTTACTTTCTAGTTGCTATAATTTAAGGGGAAATACAGGAAAACACCAGATGATTTGTCAGAGAGTAAGGAAGGCTGTCCGTTGATTTTACCTGAGCAACGTCTGCTGATTTTCATCAGCAGTGGTGGTTGTTAAACAATGAAGTCAACGTCTGTCTTGTCATTTTTTTTAAATGAGAGACTGAGCAGCAGAAATGACATAGTATGTATTTCACTCAACCCAGTTTGGTTTAAACATATACAAACATTGTGTCTTAGACAATATTACCATGTGCTACAATTCTGCACTTGCAAACTCACAAATTTTCCACTTTGGATGAACCGCTAGCTAACACCGGATTTTCCCTCCTACTTATTCATGTTTCAGGGTGAGGTGATTAAAACCAGAGGAGGAGGACAGGCTGTCCAGTTCACTGACATCGAAACACTGAAACAGGAGGTCACCACAGTCCAGAGGTAACAGCCAACAGCCAGTTGTTAATTTGCTGCTGATTAGATGAATGTTTAGAACAATGTTTTAACATTTCTTCATTTACGTTCATATTTGAAGCCGCAAAAGAAAATCTTCAGAAGGTAAACCGGCCAATAGAGATCAAGCAGATGGAGCTTGGACTGATGTGGAGACGAGGGTAAGATGTTAATATTGATTTCCACTAAACTACAGTTTCATGTGTCTTAGAAAGCAGACAGATCATGTGATGAACTTGACTTCGTATGTGTATGGAAGCTTCGTGGCCAACCTAAAACACATTTAATCTCGTGTCTCTTGTTGTAATTAGAAAATCTTTTGATTGGATAAAATTTGTCATAATTGAATGCTTAGAGGCTACAAACAATTATTTTCATTATTTGCTTATTTTCTCCAGTAATCAGTGAATAGTTTGTTTTATAAAATGAGATGTTATGACCACAATAATTGCTGATTAATTTTATTTATTTCAGCTCTAAATATAATACACCCATCCATTAACTAGACTCAGAAATTTCATCTCTGACATGGTTTCAAGAAGAATATAAGCTTCATAAGATGTGATTATTACAGGGCTTTTACATCGGGTTATAGCATAACATCTTACAGTTATTACAGGCATACACAAACATTTAACCAAATAAAAGTATCTTCCTTGTGTTGCTGCACAAATTTCTGCAAATTTACTAACACTTTGGGGCACAATTTGTCTTTTGTTTGCAGTGCTCTGTGGCTGTGGAAATGAGGGCTGGATCAAACATGGGTCCTGGCTATGAGCATCATGGGATCACCAAGTAAGCGTTTGTCTTTTTATAGAGCACATCCAGGGATGTCACGATACCAGGGGCCATGTGCACAGAGCTTCCCAGTACAAAGAGTTCATCAAAATGATGAAATTCTAAGAAAATTCTTAGAATTGTAACATTTTCTAAGAATTTGCCCTTATCGGTAAGAGTAGATTCTGGTGAAGATAAATTATTCACAGCACATATTGGCCCTTAAGAGTTCCTAAGGCGAAAAATTGTTAATAGTAGGGAGGAGGACTTTTAATACGCTTAAGAGTTTCCTAAGCAGAGGAGAAAGATAGAAGTACTCTACAAATGCTGAATTACAGTGAGTTAAGGACACGATACTGGTTAAATCATGCAGGGATAATGTTTGTGGTTGATCTCATTACAGATGTGCTCACATGATGATAATAATAATAATATGCCTATTGTCACTAACGGTGCATTTTTTCTATTGAAGTTAATTATGTTTCTGTCCCATCCTTGCTCAGAATTGCTCTGAAAGTTTTCCTAAATGACTCCTAAACTAGAAGTCCTTGCTAGAGGTGTTTTGGCTCAGTTTAGAGCTCTCAGAGAGGATTCTCAGAATATTTGTTTAAAACAGCCCCTGAAATTTAGTAGTTGATACTAATAACTGTGAAATTCTGTAATTCCTGATACCAGATTTCATTAAACAGCTGAACATTACAAAAAGCAACAACAGTGGCAAGACATGCATTTCAGGATGAGGATGACAAGGACACTTTGGATACGTTATTAATGTAAAGTTAAAAGTTAACATTAATTGAAACTCATTCACCTTGATATCATTATAAACCTGGATGTCTGCCTGTAAAGTGCTTCACAAAGTTGGCAATGTCTCCCCTTTTCATCTGAAAAGTTTGAAAGCAAGATTCTTCCATACACGACTCACTGCAGCTGCACTTACTGCCATCTTCAGCGTGCTGGTGGGTGTTCTTCGTCTGCCTTTGGCATTTAATGGCAGACTAGACACAAATATGGTCTCACTGTGGGGACTGGAAAGAACTGCATCTCTGGTAAAACCATGTGCAGTCACATTTTTAAAACTTCGGTATTGGGTGCACCCCTGTTGCTCTGTTTGTAGTCTCTGTGTCCCATGTATCAGTCCTCTGTAGTGGCCCTGGTTTGATGCCTCCTGTCTGCTCTTCTGCTGTACTGTAAAATTAAGAAAAATAATAATTTGGCCTCAACATTGTACAGAAGTATCATTATCGTGACATCCCTCATCACATCTGAGAATAGCATTTCCTCCGCCGTGCACAGTATCTGATTAACTCTGTTCTCTTTTACAGACGCAGAAAACCCTAAAAGCAGCCGCCACCTGCTGCACTGATCACTGCCCTGGCTCTTGTGCAATAGTCTGAACTTTTATTTTATATTTAGCTCTAGTGATACTATTTAAACATTTTCCACGCTTTTATATATGCAAACATGTATATACATGGGTCACCAAAGCAACTATACTGTAAAATATTTTATATGTTGTATTTGAACCAATAGAAAACGAGTGTTATTGATTAAGTCAAGGATGGCGGTAAGTATTTAGTTACTGTGGCCCTGCTGCTGACAAGAGTCTGTTTGCACATCTGTGTGTAATAATATAGTCACATTTGTTACTTGGCACAATGAGGAGATGTTGTGAAGCTGCCACAGTATTGATGAGTATTTATCCTCCACATACTGTTTTTGTCTGATCGGTGAATCATGCTGAGCTTCCAGTAGAGTTTGACTAATCCAGTTCTTTATATATAAAATTTGCTTCTGCCACTGATAAAACTGAGCTCTCCTGCCTTCACTGTATAAACTCAGGAATAAAATTCCTTTGCAGCACCAGTTTGTTGTGTTTCTATACACAGAAAGGTACAATGCAAACATGAAAATACAGTGTGTAGCACAACAAGCAATGAGCATCATTCATGATCATTTCTGACCACTAGGTGGCAGTACAGGACAGCAGTACATTATAAGTCTTGAACATCAGGGTCCAGCTGCACTGCAGGAATACTTGAGGCTCAGGATGTTTCACTCAGCTATGAGGAGACATCCCTCATACTGCACTATTCTGTAAGCATGTTAATATGACAAGAATATACTAACTATGAATGTCACTGAAGACAAGCTCAGGTTTTGTTTCATGTGATAAATTAGAGCATCTCTGCAGCTGCAAGGACTAAATTTGGGCAGCTTTAAAACAACACAGATCACGAGTCAGCAGAACTGTTGATGGGCTAATAAGTAGTGACTGTTCGTTTATTTCAAAATGATGCTTGAGAAAAGATTATTTTTGTGGAGTTTAGAGCTCTGGGCCATCGTGTGCCAAGAGTGTAGCAATATTCTCCCTGTCATATAAACAAAGTCTGCATTCAATTACTTTGCAGAAATTGCTTTCCTGTGCTCATGCTTGATTAGATATTCATTATGTTAAACAAGACACCTTGTATATAAGTCCGTATTAAATTAGTCTGGTTGGCTGCCTTCAGGTCAAGTCAGCTGGGTCCCAGGCATTAAAGAGCCTGACTGTGTCATGGCCTTCACTATTGTGTGGTTTGTTCTCCATTTAGTTTGGTGGCTTGGTCATAACCTACAGGCCATTTTTTAACCAGCACACCATAAAAATACTCTTTTACAAGTAAAAGACCTTATTAGCTAATAAACAAGCCTCTGCATGCCCTTTTCCATTCACGATTCTTGGAAAATTGGTGCTATCTACCAAACCAGCCTGATTTGCTGCAAGTTTTGAGTGGAACCAAGGATCCTCAGCACCAGGGGGCGCTGCACAGTGCATGACCTGTAGAATACGGCCCAATCCCAGTGTCCCCTCTAAAGCCTTAAACTCCGAACCCTCAGACTTTTGGTGATGTCATCTGGTAGTGTTTGAGTGTGAGAGCCTGCAAGGGCTCCAAATGGTCTAAATAGGAGTGGGACCACACTTTGTGTTAGATCTCAATGACATCTTTTAAAACGTAAAAACGAATCTTAAAAGCCTCTTAATTAATTCTAGCACACATTTTATTGTCAGCATGTCTTATCTGTTTAATTATTAGTATTTATCTTTACTTTTTGAGGTTTTACATAATTTATGTCCATTACTTTTATTGCCTGATTTATTTGCCTCAGTCCTGAAATGTTTAGATTCCAATAAACCAACAGTCAAATAATCAACACTGGGACATTGGGATATGAATACCCAATTTGGTTCCCAAGGAAAACCTACTTTGGAAACCAACTTTTTAGGTCCTGAACCTATTTATTTTTGTTGGAAATGCTCTGAACGGTTCAAAATTAGAGGCATGAACGTCAATGGTTCCATGTTGGTGGAAAAAGTCTAATCATTATTTATCTTAAAAGTAATAACTACAACAGTCAAATACAGTGGAGTAAAATCACCAATATTTCCCTCTGAAATAGAGTGAAGCAGAATTAACGAGTAGAAATAAAAATGGAAGTACTGGAGTTACTTTCCACCAATGTGTTTGTTTTTGGCTGATAAAAAGGCAAAATATACAGTAAATTATTGATTGAATAACAATCAATGATGCATTTCAAACCGCTGCCAGCAGACAGGAGAGTGAGAAAACCCTTCAGCTCGAAAACTGCAGCAAAACTCCAACTTTGTAAAATGTCAGTGTCCAGTTTCACTGTCTGTTATCAACTGAGCATCAGCAGTCTAATGACCAGCTGAAGTTGGTGGTACAGTCATCCAGGCTTTGAGTAGACAGTTGAAATCTCATCTAGCACCAGTCTGGCAGGGTTTCAATTGGAAAGCACTGGAGAGTGACTAACATGGAGCCTCTTGGAGAGGGTCAAGAGCCAAGAGCAACCAGTGGCCATTAAATTCACTCCTATGAGATATCGAGTGCTTTGCTTTTTGACCAGGCTCTGTTTGATGTGCTGCACCACACTATTATCCCCAGCTCCTCACTGCTGTAAGCCCTCCACAACCAAGTGGTGTGAGCATTATAAAGATGTTATTATGAAACTCCTGTTGGGCCCCTGATCAACATTACCATTTTCAAAGAGACACTTGAGGAAAATAAATGAAAACTGCACTCAAAAGCCTGCAATAACCATAAAACTAAGTCTTAAAGACAACACCATTCATCCGGATGTATGGTAAGAATACATCACTCTGCGTTTCAGAGTGTCGAGCTTATGATTATGCATTATGCTTATCAATGTTATTAAACTTGCTGGAGGGAATTCTGATGTTCTACTTGAATACACACAGTCAATTAGACCATCTCAGATTTTAAAAGAGCACGCCTAATTGCAATGTTTTATTGACTCTTTGCTTGAATGGCTCTGATAAAGAGGTCTTAAGCTGCCTTTTGGCACAGGCAGGATGAAGTAATTTTCACACCGATCCTTGATGCTGATGAGGGCTATTCATAATTTAGTGGTTCAAAGTAGCACTGTCCAAGATTGTACCTGTCATATAATCATTTTCTAAACCTTATCTGATTAGAACTATATTTTCTACTTTCATAACATGTTATTCTACTCACTAGTAGCAGCCAGTCCTTTAAAAAAACATTTAACCTCGCAATAGCTTATTTCTTGGCCATTTGAGGGCAAACCACAAATTGTGAACACAACAATCAGATAGTATCACCTTTTAAAGGAACAGTGTGGAGAAATTAGTGGCATCTAGCAGTGAGCTCTCCTCTTTCAAGCAGGTAGGAAAAACTACTCTGCAGACATAAATGGCTCAACCTATGGAAATGGAAATGATTGGTGATGGTGATTATACACTAATGAAGTCATACTTATGAATATTATATTCTATTTCTGTCATATTCAGCAAATAATCCCCAGAAATATTACACACTGAACCTTCAGCTAGCGGAGTGCTTGCTTACGTGTTTCCTGTAAAACAGGCAGCTAGGGAGGGACTTGTCACAGACATTGATTGGCATTTACAGTAGCTAATACCACTGTGCCATGCAGCTAAAGCAGTTCATTAACGTAAAGCTAGAACGGAGAGCTGCCCCATTAACTGACTTCCCAGACTGAGAGCTCCCAGTAAACATGGCCAGACCGGGACCAAAATAGCCTCCGAGACCAATGGAGGCCTGTTTCACAACAAAGAATAGGCTACAGTACCGACATGGTTTTCTGCACCCTGGAGCTAAGTCACTGCCAACCGAGTTAATGGCAGTTAGCTAACGTACTTCTTCGTCCTCCTTGGCGATTTCAATATTCACATCGACTCCACAGACTCCACTACAACCACCGACTTCACTGAAATACTCAACTGCTTTAATTTCACTCAACATGTCAATTTTCCTACCCATAACCGTGGCCACATTCTGGACCTTGTTTGCTCCACCGGACTCATCTTGCATCATCTCTCTCGTTCTACCCTCACCATCTCTGACCACTTAGCCAATACCATGACCATTGACATTCCCACCGCAGCACCAAAGCAAAAATGCACAATCACCTTCCGTAACCTGAACTCTGTTTTCCCTACGTCCCTCTCATCCTCCCTCTCTGAAAAAATATCCACTACTCCCAATCATTAACAGCTTCTTCTCCTCATCCCTTATTTGTTTTGTTCTATCTATTGTTTGTTTGTTTTTTTGTTCTGCTTGTGATTTGATTTATCTTTTCTCCTTTTGTAAAGCCTCTTTGAGTGTCTTGAAAAGCGCTATACAAGTATAATGCATTATTACTTTCGAAACAAGTAAAGCTATCTTTCCATCAGAAAACTCCATAAACAACCTCTGCTGTATCATAAAGTCAGAAAGCATTTCATTGGACTTAGCAACTGAATTTAGCAACAGCCCTGAGTGCAAGATGAGCCATCGACAGTTTTTAATTGTTTTCCAGAAAGAGAAATACTCTGAAACACCTTTAAAAATACTTGGATATAGAATATCTGCAAAGTGACTTTTTGTTGGGCCAGATACTGACATATCGGAGTCATACAGCGCAATACATGTGTGATAAGAACACTTAAACATCGATTTTGACTTCATGGGAACTTTAAATTAATTTATCAAACTTGTAAGCAAACAACTGCCAAATTACACACCCAGCAAACACTGAACACATAGTATTCATTAGGAGCCATGTTTGTGTCCACCTCTTGAATGTTAGTCAAATGTTCCACACTTAGTCCTGAGGGAAACATCTGGCTCTTCAGCTGTTAAATGCTCTGCTAGCACATCAATTAGTTGTTAACTCTGTCTGTCTGCTCTTAAGTGCTGAGCAGGTAGTGTGTGTGGTGTGTTTTTGGAAAAAGACTGCTGCAGCTAAAAAACAATGCTAGGGGAGCCATGAGAGTGAACCAAAACTGTGAAGTTGCAGGCCCAAAAAATTAGGTTTATCACTACAAGTGACACTTACATCACACATAGTTAATTGAGCTATTTTAAATATAAAATATGGACTACAGCAGCTTTAAAGTAGCTATTTTGATTTGGTAAATTTGTCTTGAGCAGCAGGTTCATGACCTCTTTCTGCTTACATGATTAACACGCTGTACTGAATCAGGCTGTGAAAAGTGGGCATGAGTTTAAATAGGTGTGATGAAAGTGTAACCCTATCCGGTAGCACTCTATACTTGGCTGCACGGGGCATCTGAGGAATGACGGCGGTTTCGGTTGCTTCCAAAGCTGTATCATAACAACTGAATGGTTGCTGATTTGAAGGGCATGTCGAAGTGAGTACCCTCAATCACAGCCACAGCTGTCCCTAAAACCAGAAACCATTACAAGGTTTTCTGCCTTCTTTTTGTGGCGAGGATAACAATCCCTGACAATGCAAGTCAATTAGTGGGAAACACAAGTAAATACTGCATGAGAGCAGGGCTTTGCAAATCAAGGCTGTGAGCAGAGTCCGTACACTACGTCTTCATATGTCAAGGCCGTGGCTTGCTGCCAGCTAAGTGTTGGGCCAGAAAGATATGCGAATGTAGATGAGTGTTGACAGCCAGTCAATTGTCATTCAGCCCATCTCTCAGCCTCTCGGGACTCATCTGGCTTTTTTTTTTCTTCCTTCTCTTTTTCTTTTTTGCAGGTCTCCTCTTCACTGCTGGCTCGCCTCACGCTCCTCTGCCTTAATGCATACTAAAATGCACAGTGGAGGCATGAGGCACCGTGTTCAGTGTTAATAAAAGGTAAAAGCTCCCACGCTCTCTTTTCTGCTGCTGCGGCTGTGACGAGCAGATGGGTCAAAGAGTCACAAACTCGCAGAGACTCCCGGAGGTAAAGTTTGGTTTTTCAGCTGTTTAGAAGCACATTGGATGAGAATTGCTCTGACCCTTAAGCGCATGTGGTTAGTGGTTCAGAACACCTCATCCCATCTGCTGCCTCCTCCTCCTCCTCTTCCTGCTCTGGTTTTTAGTCTGAAATGTCACTTTCCTGCTCTTACTTCATGCAGCTGATCACTGAGACTCAGAGAGGGTGGGGGGGGGCTTTCACAGGGGGGAATGCCCCAAATGATGCCCTGCTTTTTTGGAAAAAACACTGCAAATGTGTCCTCTTGGTTACCTTTCCAGCAGAGAAAATGTGGTAAAGTGCCCTCTTGGGTGCTCTTCTAGTGGACAAAATGTTTTTAAAAAAGCCTGCTAGAGTGCTAGGGTGCCCTTCCAAGTGACAAAATAAGAACAAGTGCCCTCTTGGGTGCCCTTTCAGGTTACCTTTTATGTGAAAAAGTGTAATCTAGAGTCCTTTCCAGTGGACAAAACATGGTTAGGTGCCTGTTTGGATGCCCTTCCACTGGAGAAAATGCAGTGTAGTGCCTTATAAGGCTGCCCTACATGCCAGAAAATTAGTTGGCCTCTAAATGCTTAAATAGTTAATCGTTCCCTTTGTGTGTTTGTTACAGAGGTGCAGTAGTTGTTATAGCCTACTTTAAGTTACCATGAATGCATCTTTACTTTTTGTGCACCCCAGCATATACAGCTGGTGCCCTTTTTATTTTTTTTTGCCCTTGTCCCTCAGTAAGCCTGAGTCTGCCACTGCAGTTGACAACGTTTTGATGACTCTAACAGATGTTTGGTCTGTCACTGTCCATTTTATTTGCTGACGTCCATGTTATCATCCCGAGCTCACGTTGTAATGAGGAATCCATTTGTCCTCATGTTGTTGTGGTTACACACCAACAATGAGAGAGTTGACCACTGACAAACGCAATTCAAGACATGACCGATTTCTTAGTGCAAATATTGGAAGCCATTGTTGTGTAGGCTCATTATGGCCAAATTGGGCTGAATAGTGTTTTTTCCTCCCTGTCTTTGTTCTTGGCAGCCGACTAAGTGCTTGCAGCTGTCAGTTGAGTGTATTCTCCTTGCCCAGTATATGTGGCTTGGCTGCACTTTTAGCTGGCTGTGTCCTTACTGTGGTGACAGTATGCCATGACTGATTTCCGTTGACTCACTTTCATTGTAACCACAATGTGTCGCTCACAGAAAAATCCTGACTGCTTTTTTACAAGTGGTTGATCTCATCTAGTTAACGCGGCGGAGTAACCGGGCTTTGCGTGCAGTTGGCTGATTATTTAAGCAGCGCTCCAAGCAGTTTGCTGATGAAATGAAAGGAGAGGAGATGCCAGAAATGATTGTACTGACAATGGCACAATGCAGGATGATGTATGATGACTAAATGGTATTTGGATGTGCTGGAGATTGACTCAACTTTCTCACATCACATGAATCTTCGAGCTTCATTTCTGCAAGTACAAAGAATAAATGAGCGCTAAAAACACCTCTTATTAACCCGCTAAACTGATATCTGCAATATCCTTGTTTGCTACAGAGACGAGGAGAATGGTTTTTCAAACCTTTTTCCTGCCAATGCTTTCATGCAAATTACTCACACTGGAGCTTATCTGTGAACAATCATAGGTGGCATTTGGAAGAGGGTGAAATAGCACCACATGATTTTCATATCTGCATAAAGCTCAGTCAGGTCCCTACACACAGAAGTCCCACGCAAAAGCAAACACAAAAGCCCCTTTGAACGCACACATCAGCTGTTTATCTTAAAATAGTCTGCCACACTGCTGCTCTTATCCAGTACGTTGCACTTTGTAAATGGTAGGCAATTACACACGGCGCATTAAGGAGTTGTTATTTAATTCATTAGATATGGCTAAGTTGCTAAGTTCATTCATTCTAATAAAGCAGCAACTTTTATCACACAGGGCCAGGTATGAGTATAAAGGCTGAGATTATAGCATCCATGTGCACAAATAAGATTAGAGCGTTGGCTGCGGCTGCTGTTGACAAGGTGAACGGGACAGTTGTTCCAAAGAGCAGAAACACTGGATGGCTGTGGGTTCATATAATTCACAGAGCATGCTATTTTCATGGTGTGTTTATCCGCATGATTAATGGCCGTTCAGGTCTGCATTTGAACATTACCTGAGGAACACATCTGCATCTGCCTTACTGGATACTAATGATCCAGCACATGCCTAATAAACTGAAGTGAGAATTCAAATGAGGCTCAACCTGCCTGCGAGGCTGGCTTAAGCAAACACCAGGACAGCTGGCAGAGAAATCATTGTGACTAATGGTCTCAGTGTGAGACAGGAGCAGGGCTGTGGGTGGTTGTTTTACCATGCTAAGAAGAACAGACTTTGTTTGTCTTTCTATAGCGTACAGCGTGACTGTGTGATTCTGGAAGTGTTGGCTTTGTTTTTGTTTGCTTTGCTTTTCTTGCCACTGTAGTGCGACACTGGGAACTGTGTTTTTGTCATACATGATTTCCTCCTGAGAAAGAAGTGACCTTATGAAATGAGAACAGATTAAAGGGATAGTTAAGATTATTTGATGTAGGTTTGTATGAGGGACTGATCCATTGTCAGTGTCTTACCTACAGTAGATGCTGGTCGACATGCCCCCAGTTTGGAGAAGCAGAGAGGAGCACCGGCATGGAAGTTAAGTAATGACCTGCTGTGGACAGGGTCAGCAAAAGGTATTTCAGCCACCTTAAAAAAGGCCCACCTAAAACACTCAGTGTCAGTTTATGTGCATGCCATGTATAGACTGTTCTCACTGTTTTACTTTGCTGTCAGAAGATGTTTTGTGATGGGAAACCTCAGCTGCAAAAGCCAAATATTGCTCTCTCGCCAAACAAACCAAGCTCCATGGGCAAAACCCGTAATTTTACTTTGCAGAACATGGGAGTCGCTGGTCCACTCCTTCTTCTTTCGGTTAGTTTGTATGTGTTATATAATTTCTGGGGGTCGTGAAGAATAAAATTAAAGAAAGAAAAAACATATTGTAGCAATCAACATAGTTTGAGAACCAGAAAACCGCTCTCAGCAACAACACATCATCAACAACATCAACATCAAGCTTTGACAAGGACAAGCATTCAAAACTATGCAAAATGCCCCTGCCCTCAACATATGTGGAGAGCCACCTCACCAGTGGTTAAAACTATAAAGTCCTAGTCACACATATGCAAATTGAGGGGCCATGAATTTGCCTCTGTTATTTGCGTTGAGGTCAACTTTGGTGAGCTTTGAGTGGGCACAGTCACAGCTTCAACAAATAGCAAAGACGTTCAACTCAGCGGATGATGACCACTTACTCGCATTCTCGTATGTGTACACCTGTACAAAGATGACGGTTACCAACATGAACTACCAGGTTCTGAAAAGACACAAACACTGACACAACACTAACATTTGCATTCTGTAACATATAAATAGCAAACTTAACTAACTGGGGAATGGATTTTACATTATATTGCCTGTACCAGTGATATAACGGGGAGAGAGAGAATAGTTCAAAACTGCCGCCGTGTCGACCACCATCTACTGTATGTGACTACGTTAAGAATCTAATACATCCCCACTTCAAATAATCCAAACTATCCCTTTAATGCTTTTAGAAGAGGGTGGACAAATCTCAGACTGTTTATAACGTCACCTGGAGGTGTGTTGCTCCTCTCTGTCAACTCGTGTTTTGACTCTATTTGGATTCTGCTCGGGCTCTTCCACCGTGGTAAACATAATGCGCTGTGACCTGTCCTCCGGGCAAATGATCTGATTTGCTCTTCCCTTGTCTTTTACTCCTAATCGCATCTACCTCAGAGCCAGAAAATGGTTGTGCAGCTGTCATAACTGAAGCACAGCACGGCATGATGGGAGTGCATGTTTTTGCTATTATCTATTCTATCTGAGCCAGAACACAATACTAAAACCTCCACTGCATCCCTCGTTCTCACAGACCGCTGCATGATCAATACCCACATCAAAGGCTGTGCGGAGATAGCAGGATTCTTTGAAGCATGTTTGTGGAGCTGGATTTGCTGAGCTAACACGGTCCACATAGAACCCCCTTGAATAAGCTTGTTTGGCTAGCATCCTCTCTGTTTGTAGAAGAACTGAGTGGACTCTAATGGAGAACAGACAAGGCCTCTCCCTTGTCTTTTTCCTCCCTTTTGAAAAGCTAAATGCATCCATAGTGCCAGTGCTTTTTGCTCATCTGACATACGCTTCATTGCATGCCAGCTCAAATATTTATCTAATATCAAATTGGCTGTAACACTTTGGAAGCAGTGAAATGCCAGGAAATATTTCTCATCGAGGACACAAAATAACTTGCATCATGTTTCACAGTGCCAAGTGCAAATATGCCGGGTAATTACTGATTGAAATGAGATGGAGTGCAGACAGCGGCAGCGTTGTTTTGTGGTTACCTTGTGTTGTGACTTGAACAGGCAGACAAGAATTTCCAACAGTGATTATTCTGCTCTCAAAACACAACCTGCGTCCCTGGAAAGCTATTAACTATTTACAAAAGTGCTTTCCGTCTCCTAAATGGGAAAACAGCGCATTTGGGACTTTGTGTGCTAAGTGGGTATAAGAGAAGTGGGGGTGGAGGTTCAACCACAATAAACACAAAAGCACATAACTCCTGCCAGCCCGTCAGAGGGAGTCAGCAACTCTGTAAATGATGGAGCGGGGACTGTTGAATCATCTCTCCACATGCAAATCCAGGACCAGGAGGATATAAATTACAGAATAAACCACATTTGTGATGCTTTTGACTTTTTAAATTCATATACTGTTGAGTCTTTTGGTAAGTAATTGCACTATTTGGTGTCTGCAGTGCGAAGGTTTGACTCTCCAGTCAGCTGTGGCTCATTTGAAAGTGAAATGTGGGAAAATGCTGACATCTCTTTCTCTTCCCTCCCAACACCAGGGGCACTACTGCATTTGCATCGCTGTCTCTCTCTCAATCTCTCTTTCGTTCTCATTTACATTATGGATGGTTCATTTAGCTTACATGACCGAGTGAATACATAACCCAGGGCAATTCAAAATACCATGAGGGCCTGTAGGGATAAAATGAAACCACATAAGCAGAAAAGATTGCTGCACTACCATCTGCAGCAGCAGCAGCCTTTTATTCAGCTCTTCTTCTTTCATGTGGTTGACAAACACGGCCGGCCCCTGACCCACATGGGCGCTCAGCAAGGTGTGTCAATTAAAGACAGTCAGCGATGATTTACAAAAACAGCTTGAACATTTACTTTAACATTAACTAAACAATTCCCCTGTGATTAACAGCGACTGTCCACCAGCCCTAACCAGATTTGACACTTGTGTGCTGAAAGGGCTGCAGCACACGATTATTTTAATTAACGTTTAAACTGTTTAGTTTTTAAATTTAGCATTTAGTCCATAATATAATCAAATTTTTTTGAAAAATGCTCATCACAATTTCAAAAGTGACACCTCCGTTTGTCCAACCAACAGTCTAAAACCCAAAGACTCTTCATTTACTGCCCTAAATGACAAAGAAAAGTAGCAAATCCTTAAATTTAAGAAGCTGTAACCACAAATGTTTGACATTTTTGCTCAAAAAACGACTGAAATGATTAAACAATCAAAATAGTAGGCAACTAATTTTCCTTTGATCAACTAACTGATTAATTGTCTAATCATTGCAGCACTAATTAGTGTGCATGGGGCTGTAGACAGATAGATACTTGCTATTTAAAGAGTTTGGACGATCTGAAACCAAAAACAAATGAGCAAAAATTAAAATTAAACGGATTAAACGTCCATGTTTATCTAGTCAACTGCAAGCTGCAAACATTTGAGCAGTTGTTCCAAAGTGCTTCAAAATAAAAGACAAAAAAAAACAACCTCAATACAAATAAGAGACAGAGCAAGAGACATTGAATGCAGACATCTAGCCGTCCACAGATCTTAAGTCCAATTATAGAGAGTTCTAAAGTTGAGGAGCTGCAACCTCAAAAGCAGTTTCTTTTTGTCTTGAGCCTGAAGCGAAGAACAACCAACAAACTCTGATGAGATGGCCTCAGATTCCTGCTGGTGTTATTTGGCTGCAGGAGCTCTTCAGACATTAGCCCTTTAATGTAGACAGGTGCCTACAACAATAACTAAGAATTACTTCCAACGCCAATAAGCACATTAACTAATTGCATTAGTTTGTGGGTTAACAGGTTAAATAAACAACAACAAAACAACCTGTTAGTCACGACTACATCCGCTGCACATCCAATGTGATATTTCAGTGTGGAAGCCGGCTCTGTATGCGATGAGAGTTTAAGCTAACGTTATATTATATTTCATTAACTCCGGCCAATGTAACCAGAGATAGTGTTAGGTTTGCCAGTCAGTTTGTCCTGATCCTAAAAGCCTTTTATCTTGTAACATTAAAAGTAGTAACATATTGTTTGAAATATACAAGTAAGTATGTAAGCTAAGAAGCTAAACATGGTTATATTAAAATTATTTTTTCCCTATCATACTTAGTACTTGGACTAACTAGCTCTACACTGGAATAGAAAGATGAAAAAAATAAGAAAAATGTTATTTTCATGACTTTGATCATCAACTGGCGAGGATGCTGATCTTTGGCACACTATCATGTATGTAGCCATCAAGTGTATATCAAAGATTTTTTACAAGGTTCTCATTTTAAAATTAGCCAGCTGGAAATATTTTTAAAAAGTCCACCAGAGACCCTGTTTTTAACCAGCTCATAGAGTTACAGTTAGCTTAATCAGTTAGCTATCCACTGTTAAAATCTGCTTTTCATTTCAGATGGCTTAATGGACGGTCGCCAGCTAGAAAACAAGAAGCTGCTTTCGTCTCTCTCAGTGTGAGCATTTTTGCAAAAATTAAAATTTTTGAAATTACTATGAATTTAGCAGTAAATGAGCCACAGAATGCCGTGTGAGAGCAAATAGCTTGGCTGGCACAGCAACATTAAATAAGAGGGGCGGAGCTTAGCTATTAGTAAATTTAGAAGCAGACTAAGGTCAAAGTCACACATGCGTGCCGAGGCAAACGCCACACACACGTCTTTGTTATGCTTCGCTGGTCAAAAGAACTCTATACCTCAAAATCAGTGATGCCGTGTCCAAAATAACTCCCTCATTAACTCATTTAATACTCACTATGTTATAGACACTCTGTAATTTACTCTTAAACAAGCAATAAACTCAGATTTTGGATGCTTATAAATGATCATTTTGCATCATCACTGACGGGTGTTGAGTTGTAGACTGTAATCTATAAAATGCAACATATTGTGGGATTGTCAGCAGAAAGCAGTGTACGTGACATGGAGGCCACTTTTTTCATGCCATTGTGGAAATTTTTCAGGCACTATATAGGCTAGTACATAAGTTAGACACTCAGAAACTCAAATAAAGTGGTGGAGGGTAAATATAGTGGACCACTGAGTAAACAGGGAATGATTCCAGACTAAGTCTGTGAAATGTGCATGTGAGAGACGGAGAGATAAAGAGTGTTAAAGTGGGTGAGTAGGCCTGCAAGTGGTGAGTAGTCAAGTAGGTTTTCTTATCTGTGTGTTCATTGTGTGTGTGTGTGTGTATTTTATGGTCGGATAGAGCTGTTAACATTATAGCTGCAATGTGTAACCGAAGATAAGAATTTAATACCTGCGCTCAGATTAAAAATGTGCTTTGGCACACAACACAAGCTTTTATTCCTGCTGCCAACAAGTTTGACGGCACTTTGTTTTCATCGTGGAGGCACAAACGACACAATGACCTCCAGTGACAAGCCAGTTTTACAACCTCAAGGACTCAATGAGCTTAATGACAGACAAACCACATAAACACAGCTTTGCCCACACGGAACAAGAACGCTGTGTGTGTGTGTGATTTCACAAGAAGACATTTCACAAGTGGCCGTCATTGTGCGTCGGTGATAAAAGTCTGTGAGTGAGAAAACATTTGTGTAGGGAGCAGATTGCGAGCTCCACCTCTGCACCTTCAGCTCGCTCGGTGACAATCATGAGCTGCGGTTCTCCTCCTGCTCTGCTTTACATTAGCAGCACCGCTCCAGCCTGGACAGGTCCACGGCTGTTATCTCAATGATGTTCTAATTCTAGTCAAACAGTTCTGTGTTTGACTCAATAGAGGCAGTGTTAGTTAGGAGAGTCAATATTAGCAGAGCACACAGAGCAGGACTGCTGTTAGGAGAAAGACAGAGAGTTATGTGTGTGTGCTGGAGGGTGTGTGTGTGAGTGTGTGTGACAGGATACATGGTTAAGTGTGCTCTGTTAGTGAACCTTGACCGCCCAGTGCAGTAATAATAATAAAGATAATAAGAAAAAGGAAGAAAGAAAACTCCTGCTTACTTTTGCCTCAGTGGCTTCCGTGTTTGACAGGACTGACATGTCTTTTATCGCCTGTCTTTTGTGTGGATGTTATTGTTAGACGTCAGGATTCCTGTGTTCAGCCGCTCTCATTCCTCACTTTTCTGGCCAAGGGCGCTCTGTGCAGTCGAGCCTGGACTTGCTGACAGTCTTACATGAACGGCTCAACACTTCAGATGGTTTCGCTCTTGAAGGAGAGGTTTATTCAAGGTCAAACAGCTGCCAATACCAACAGCCTGATTATGATAGTGTCACTCCAAGATTGCACAACTATGACTGTAAATCTTCTGTTTAATAAATGTGATGTGGATGAACAAACTAAAGGCTATTAACTGTGATTTCTCCACATAAAGCATGCAGTGGCACAAAGCATATTTGTGGGTGAATAAAGCTTTAATTACAGAGGGCAGCTGAATAATGTTTGAGTTTTGCCTCATTTGCAATTATAAAGTAAGAGGAAATTATAAACCCATCAGCCAACAGCACCTTCTGTTTGCTGAGGATTCATCCACCAGCACAGTTTAATCTACAGGAGATTCTGGAAAACAAACATAAAAATATTGAGCTTCTGCATCTGCCAATCTCACTATACTGACAAGAATAGAGAAGAGGATAAACAATATTCTATTGATCAGCATGCTGGTCCATCATAAAGATGTTCTTAGGGCTCTGATGGCCGGTTTTCTCAATCTAATAATCAATTTTATATCAAAATACATATTATTCCTCTGGCCCGTGGTGTTATTTATGCATCTATTTTGTTTTGGTGTGAGTTGCCAAGTTTTGGAGATAGACCGCAGAGATATCTGCCTACTCGTTAATATAAAGGAGCGAGGCAAGTGCCAAAAAATACATTTGAAAAAAAAAACAACACCAGTGTCTCACCAGTGTCTCAAATATCATGTCTCAGTTATTCAAGATAATCCACATGCCTTGTTGTGAGTAGTTTCATGTAGCAACTACTTTCTTTAGATCATAGAAACAAAGCTGAGCAGCAGCTCACACCACAACCAACTAGACAGATAAATAGCACTACAGGCCAGAGGGAAGATGTGTGTTTTTGATTTAAGGATGAGCTGTCGCTTTAAGTCAGTGATTTACTACGTCTGGATCTGGATCCCCAAAAGGGTTGCAAAATAAATCTAAGGGGTCATGATGTGATCAGCAAGATAGGAAAGGGTGGGAGGATTACCGAATAAATACTGCAGAGATGAACTTTTTTAAGCCTGTAAAAAACACTGGCATTACCTAATTACATTTACTTAAAAGGGATAAACACTTTCTGCAACTTGTAGACGAGTGCGGCATGCAACAAGGGGTCGTCACTGGTGTTTCTTGACTATAAAAGCCATGACGTTTAGGAAACCAGTGCTCTGACTGATGGGGACCCATGAACATTCTGTGTTTGTGTTTTTTTTCCCACTGGTTTTAAGTTAATAAAGCTCCTTTTTTTAATCAGAATGTAACAATTTTCACATTGCCATGCAGACACTACAGTCAGTCACATCTAATCAAATCAAACCCATTCAGTCCTAATGTTGATAAAAAAAAATGATAAAAGTAAAATAAACCTAGCAAAACCATACAAATTCACTAAATAATGACGACTCCTCAGACTCATTACTACCTAGTAAACGCAAAGTGTACTGCAGGTGTGACGGGGGGAGCAAAAACTAAAACTCATTTTAAGAGCACCGCACAAAATGCTTACTCTTCCGTCTTATGTCTTCCTTTATGTCCCATTAATCAAACAAAATCATACATTAACCTTTCACAGGATATTTTCTAGGATACATAAACATAAAATAAAGCGTGAACCTGCAAGTTACACTTTAAATAATAAGGACTCTGTAGTTCTCATGAGCTCTACGAAGATTTAAAGCTGCCTTCAATTCACTGTTTTGGTTATCAAGCCTGCAACGTTCCAGTTTTTGTTGCCTCTTACTGCTCTTATCAGCTTTGTTTTCAGCCACAGCAGGCAGCTGATTTCAGCAAAAAAAAGCTCTAAACATCCTTGGTACACTACCTGTGCGACAGCAAACAGAAGTTTGCAACTGTGCCTGGTAATCATGGTGGAGCATTTAGCTGCTAAAAAGCCAGATATTTCCCTTTAAACACTCGAGATCAAAACGGAGGCAAAAGGGGAGTGAATGTTGGACACGTTTGTCAACATGACTCTTACTCCACTTTTTCCTTTGAATTATATGAACGTGTTAACATAAATGATATTGATAACAGAAAAAATTACAGAAATAATATGATCTGAATGAAAAAGACATTGCTTTTTGCTTTGCTTTTTTATGACAGGAAAATCTTTTCTTTTACTTACAAAGTTGTGTGAATCTCACTGTATACTGTTAATCACAAGCCTGATAATTAGACAGAATTACCAATTCATTTCACTCCATTATTGACTATTTGATTATGTTGATTATGAGATGTGAGCAGTGATTGAGAGGCCTACAATCAGGCTAATAGATCACACAGAAAGCTACATTTCCTGTGAAGGAAGCCTGTAAAGCAGCAAAATAAAAACATGAAAACAGTGTGGCGGCTGTCACACATTCAGCTGAGCCTCTGCAGCAGCTGTGATGGCAGCAAACAGTCAGTCAGTCATGTCTGACTGAGCCTGTGGCCTTGTTAGCAGTAATAACTAGTGTAAACAAACAGCAGCAGTGTATTTTAAGGTCATCACAAACATCAACCAAAACCTCCCAGTCAGCACAAAGCAGAGGCTCTGATGTGGCAGCGCACTCCTCCTATTTAAATCTGCTGACATGAGAAAAAGCAACATTAGCTAATGCACTACTTAAAGACCATAATCGCTCTTTCCCCTACTGTTAATGAATGCTAATTAGAAGTCTGGAGCAGTTTCTGGCGTGTGCTGGCTGCTCCTCTAATGTGCCGTATTGTTCCTCTCCTCGCTCCAGCTCAGCACTAATGCTGCTGTGCCAGCTATTAAAGTCAGATAAGCTATCCATCTTTAGCATTGCCAGCCAAAAAGCCACTAATAGCTTAGCCACAAAATTGTTAATTTCCATGGTTTCCTTTCCTTGTTTGAGTGTTCTCTTGCAGCGTAAAAATGGGCAGATATTCCTCCCCTTCTCCACAGTGTCACCCTGTCAGCTGCATGTGTTTCACATGATCCATTTTCTTACCCACATTTTAGCCCAAAACACTCTGTCAGGGAAACAGGCTGCTATATTTGTGGTTGCCTCTTTACAAAGCCAGCGTGACACTCCATCATGGACACTGTCATGGAAGCCTACAGGCAGTGCACAGTGCTGCTCCTGCCATGATAAATGTGTGTGTGGCTCTTAAAACTAATACAGGAGTGCATTTTAGGGAAGCCATCTTACAGTGTGGGCTGTAATAATGTGATCTAATCCATGAAACGACTCGACTATAATAAGGTTAATCACAACCACACTTTTAACGAGGATTAGGAGACATATTAGCTGCTACATTATCCTCATTCCACATTCCTGTTAATTTTACAACTGATTTTAAGATCTGGCAGATATCCATTAGCCAGTTTAGGCTGTATAGGCCACAAAGGATTTGAAGTGAGAGTTGAGTACATGTCGAGTATGACTAAAATAATACACTGTTGTGTGCACATTTTAAATGTTCATAATTCGGGTTGGCAAAATGAGTTTTACCCTCAAATTCTTTTATTTTAAACCCTAATGAGCCGTAAACATAGACAAAGATCCACATAAAGGTAACAGAACAAAGCAGAAACATTCAGATAAATCCTGCTGACAGTTTTTATCACTTTTTAAAATCCCTCCATTAAAGGCTGCTGTTTTGCTTTACTCAGTTTTGGCTCAGCTTTTATTCCACATTTTCTGGCTGCGACTAAAATTTGATTTTGCTTTTGGACATTTACATTTTGTGCATCATTTTATTACCTTTTTCATCTTGTCTCTGCACACCAACTTTGACAAGACAATCTCATGTGAAGCTTTATTTAGTAGCCGTTCTGGAGCTTTCAATGTTATCACGCAATCTTCATCAGCAGACCGAGTTTGTCAAGTTGACATGAAATCTTGGCTGTTGTTGTTTATGCTTCAATTTTCGTCTGAGCATTTTTAAATGCACAATATGTAAATTCTGTCACTGGGGGTGTCTCTCACATCAAAACAATAACAAATGATGACATGATGAAGTAAGGTGGGATCATGGGAGTTGTTGTTGTCATTGTTAAACAACCGCCACTGCTGATAACAATCTATCTGATGTGACACAGGCAGAAATCCTGTTCACGGACGAGTATATTAAATTTTATTTATGTTACGTTTAGTCACATTTGCCAACTTCTTCCGTCACTCTATGACATGTCCTGTGGTTTCTCTTGAAGTTATAGCAACTAGCGGCTGGCGGGAAACACACTGTTACCATGAATAGATTATGGATTTATCCAGGTTTGTTGGACACATTTGGGATAATTTAAGTACACAACTCAACATACCCATGACAGCTTTGAAGTTGAGCTTCAGTGTTCCAAGTATTGACATATGATTGAAAGAGGAGCTACTACATGGTCCCTCAGTAGCTGTTTTCAAATGTCATTAAACTATTTATTAGGGGTGTCATGATTCTTCGTCCATCATGGAGATGAAGGACAGAAGAAGTGTCATAGCAGGTGATGTTCACCTGGAGAGCAACTTCATACATGCCTGACAGTTGGTAATCCATCATTACATTAATGATGAAAGTCTTCATGTGTAAATTTAGACTTATATTCTATCTTGAAATGCAGTCACAGGATAATGTTGACATAACCATGAAGTGTAATTTATTTTTCAAACTCACATGTCTTCAAACTAATGAAAAATACAGTAACAAGCAGACTAACAGCACATGACTCCATCACAGGTCTAGACCACTCATAAAGTGTCTTTGTATCTGAAAGAAAACTCAAAATACAAGAAAATTAGTGAATCCGACAAGTTCGCCTAAATCACTTGTACACACCACTTAAGAACAAATCTGTTAGTGTGAGTGGTTCTTGCATGAGGCCCATTGGTTTTATGCTCTGACAACTAATTTACACTTTCAAATTCTTCAAACATAGGCTGCATGGTATCAAGTTAATCACTTCAGCTTATTTAAAATTTAATAACAATATCTTATCTTATTTTCACATCTGTAAAATGCCATTTTGTGCGTTTTTAAGGAGCACAGTTGCCACAGTTATAAGGGGAAGTTAAGTTACTTTAGTAAGCTGTGAAGTCGCTAGATAGCTACTGAAAGGCTGTGTCACAGGGGAAAAATAAAAAGCTCCCGCTCATGCAACGTTACTACAGCGCTCTCCTGCAGAGTTGTTTGAAATGTTACTTAACACAGATAAATGTTACCAGCAGAAACACTGAGCTAAATGCAAGATAATCATAGAGATGATGAACAACGAGGGTCCATCAAAGAACTGGATGCATCTCTGATTGAAGTAGGCAGCAGTGTAGAGCAAAAATAAATACTGGGAGAACTGCCAATCCGGCCATTGATTTCGATTATCCAAATTTAAAGGCCATTTCAATCAATTCTGATTTAATATCAAAATTGTGACACCCCTGATACATTAACATGTTCATCATTTCATGTAGATCTTCTAATAAACCTTGTGTGACCCACGCGATGCTCCACTTTTCACACCACATGGAGTGTGTAAACAATGCAGTGTGTCAGTGAATAAATCGATGACCTACATTATGCTCTGGTGAGTGAATGACAACAGAGTCTGTCCATGTCTGTCAGACACACTCCACTTCAAAATGACTGTGACGCTCAGTGACACAGTGTTGTGT
>JAJHUR010138886.1:396-17044 GCA_027495735.1 Lutjanus campechanus
GCGCCTTTGCTCCTAACCTTGTTATGTTGAAAGGCAACTACTACTGAGTCAATAATGCAAACAACACACAGCAGTTCAGTCTCTTGAGTATGTTTGTACACTTCTACATGTGTTTTTTCACAGATCAGTGACACAATAGTTGCTGCATATGAAACATTTATAGAAAAGCCTTTGCAAACTTATTGGGATAAACACACATACATCACTCAGATGCACAAACACTCAAGCATACACATTCAATAAATTATTTGCATACACTGAATCCCATTAGTATTTTTGTCAGATTAAAATATTAAAGATACGCTTACATGTACACAACAAATTTAGCATTCAGACAAGGCTAAAGAATCGATCACTGTGTTTGATATGGAAATGCAGCATAAGCACACTGTATCAGCTGTGCATTTGCATTCTGCTGAGTGCTCCTTAATTCATAGCAGAGGCTTTCTGTACATGTTTTCTTTTTGGTATGCAGCAGGCAGCTCAAAAGGATCTTTTGTTTTGACTGCAAAGGGCGTATTTGCCCCTTGGCCTGAGCATAAATAGGAGCTGACAATAAAATATAGCCTACAGGAGAATTTACCATTGACTGAGAATGATAGGAAGCACTGCTATTGTATCTCCATAGGCTGATTTGCATAACTGTGCATCTGTGCAGAAATATATGTGTGACTCAGAGTTGTTACGACACAGATGAGGCGACGTGTGTGTAATTGTAACATACAATTAAACAAACTCAATTTAACTTCCGATTTAGTGGGAGACAAAAGAAAATTACATTTACGTCAATCACTTGCAAGCATGCATTATGCAAACTTTCTCTTTGTCTCTCTCAGGTTTTGACCTCCACTCCTAACATTAGCATACAGTACTCCGGCTTATCTTAATGGTCCTCTTCCAATAAAACTCACAGCCAGTGAGCTAAAGCTCCAGCTCACTGGACTTACTGGCAGATTATTGGACACCAGCTGATGAACTTCTAATTCCTCTGATGCTTCCACCATTAATTCTGTCATAACGCATACACACATACGCAAATCTCTAAGTCTTTTATTTGCAGTACTTCATTCAGCCCGTGTTTGTTTTCCATGTGGACGTGACTGGTGATGCAAACACTATTTACTGAGACAGACAGTGTTTCATTAAAATCCCCATCAGAGGTGCTGACAGTCTTATCTGGGTTTGTGAATGAGCTGTGGAGGGTGTGGATATCATCTCTGATTCATGCTTGTGGCCACCATTACACAGTTCAATGTGGAGGTTTAATAGCACATTCAGAATTAGATTTTGATACTGATCCAGTACTGTGACTGTTATGTATTTTCTATTGCACTGCCAGCAATCTAGGTACAGGGCTGAAATCTTAGTGCAAAATACCCCTCGACTGACACATGAACACCCCCTGAAGGCCTCAATCACAAAATTTTGGAGGGTCTCTGGAAAAATTGTTAAAAACTATGTATTTGCAATTGTGACTAAAATGTTGTTCAAAAGCTTAATGTCCAGTATTGATTATTCATAAAAAATTGCAAAACATTTATTTACAAATACAAATATCCTTATTTCCATTGAATACATGGTTGTTTCTGGTAAGGCCTTCTTTCATGGGTGCCACTGCTGCAAATGGTTCACGATCTAAATGTTGTAGTTTAGAAAATCCAAAGTTACCACATACAACCTGAAAAGCAGTTGATTTTTTTCTCTCTAATTCAGCATCATGGTTGCACTCAGTTAAAAATGTGGGCTCAAATCTTGCGTATTAAGGCTGCATACTGGAGCACTATGTATGGGGCGCAGAGATGAGGCAACAGAATGACGGTTTAAAACCGCAGAATAAATGGAACCATTATAGTTTGAAATATAGTTTTACTGCCACTGTTTCAAGTGCAAATGGTGCAGTCTGAAGTGTAGTCTTAAAATTAAAAAGAATGACTGATTTAAAAAGAAGTTGCTTTCACCGCCATTGAGTGAAATCCTGTAGGTTGTGACTTGGGGCATTTTCAGTGGCATAACTGGAAAACCGGGCATGTTTGTCATCATAGAAATACGTTGTAGATCATAAGATTGTGATATTTATTGTGACTTTGGCTGCCTTCCCTTTGACACACAGCTCAGCTCACTCACCAGAGCAGCTGCACTCTCTATGCCTGTTTGCACAACCTTCAGTGTTAACTGGCTATTACTTGTGAAGTGTAATCGATCAGAGAGTGCTGTGGGTGGGACATTGAGCAAGACTACAGAGTGTAATATTATTACACTTTATAGTTTAGAGTCATCTATGTATTACAGTATAATATAGTAGAGTGTTAGCTCTGTATAGTATTATAAAAATGTAGATTTTTCTAAAAAGGAAACCAATTAGTTGCTCATTTTAAGAGACTTATCTAAATTTAATTTAAGTATTTCTTATAGAATTTCTTGATTCATTGATGGAATAATTGGTAGAATACCTGATTACTAAAAGACCAGTAGCTGCAGCCCGATCACATTCGACTGTCAAATAAACTCAAATAAACCACATGTCAGTAATCTCATTAAAACTTGTACTTCCAGATGAGAGATACCAAAATGAAAACAGCTTTTTCTTTTTCTGACTTTCGTGTTGTTTTGTTTTATTTTCTTCTCTTATTATATTGTAAATAGAGCTGCAATGATTAATTGATTTTTCATCTATTATTAAATTAATCGTCAGCTATTTTGATAAAAAGTGAATTGGTTTGAGAAATGTCTTTAAGAAAATAGTCAAAATTCTCTGATGTCAGCTTCTTAATTGTGGACATTTTCTGGTGTTGTTAGTCCTCTCTGTCAGTAAAGTGAATATATTTGGGTTTTGGAAAAAACAAGACATTTGAGGACTGATCTAGATTTCTTACAATTTCTGATATTTTATAAACAAAACAATCAATCTATTAACTGATAAATTAGTCGAAAGATTAATCGATGATGAAAACAATTATTAGTTGTGGTCTAAATTGTAACTATATTTTATATGGTTTTATATTTTTTCTATTTTATTCTCATGTATTTTGTGAAGCCTTTACATACCTTACATGGTATGCAAATAAAGTTGTTAGGGATGAACAAAAAAAATCAGAGAAATTGGATGTTGATATTATTATTATTTATTATTTTGATAATGAAATTATAGCTGATGAATACCAGATGATGACAGTCATTTAATTTGAATCGTTTGGCAAAATGTTCTGTAAAAGCTAGAGTATATTTGTGAAGTTTTGTGTGCTTTACAAGAAAAAAGAACTGTTCTTTGTTTTTTTTGTAATAGTTTTTTTTTGTAATAGTGATGTCAGTTAGATTTGGTTCGGACAGAGCTATGAAATATTAAATCATCCATCTATGCTCACTACATCCTAATCTTTCTTATCCTCAGGAGTGCATAAAGGTCATATGAACTTCTTTTTAAAATACAAAAATGTGAAATAGTCGGTTATCTTATTGGTATCGGCCATGAGAAGCAGGTAATTATCAGTTATTGGCTAAACATTATCTATACTGTGCACCCCTAATTGTTGTTATTATTATTACTATGGCCTAGAATGTATATTCCATTATGTATTTATATGAATTCACTATGTATGGCATTTACTGCAAAGTATCAATTAAACTCAAACATTAGAGCGGCATGTATCCATCCAAAGAGAAATTATTTGGGAGCTTTTGTCATTCCAACTGAACTGTTACTAAATTCTCTAGAAGGCAATTTCCTCCTTGAAGGCATCCCACTAATTTCACAACTTTTCTATGATTGTTCATTAATTTGCGGTTTATTTTTGTGTATCTACAAAATGGATTTTAATAGATTTACAATTAATTGTAGCCAATTGAAAGTGAGAGAATGGAAACAAGGGATGCTTCTAACACTGATGCTGACACTGCTGCTACAGTTTTACTTTCAATAATCATTAATAGTAACATAACATCTAATAATGTTAAAAACATTTACCTCAGAGATACTGTTGCCACTGTTACCACTGTTGCCTAGTATGCTAAGACTGCTATTAATAGCTTCTGTATTTCACATCAAATATAATTATGTAGCTTTAAACTGTGTAAAAAAAAAGTGTAATATTAAAGAAGTGTCAAAAAGTCATCAAAATGCAAAATCTTTGAAATGTGTTGAAATACTCTGACAACAACACTACAGCTGCAGTGCCCTCCTTTGAAATTTCTATTCTGACTCATAACTTGTGTTGCTATTTGCCCATTTCACAATAACTAGAGTTCAAATTAATGCAGAATGTTTGCCAAATCAGTTAGTGTCTGAGTGTATAAGTCATAAGAAATCATCAATAAACTTTTGAAGGAGTAGATGTTTATAATGTTTAAACTGAGTAATAATATTACTCAATTTAACCATTATGTTAATGGAATCTGGTAGACACAAGGCAGGCAGTGATTGAACTTTCCAGACTGTGTAGTGGGAGGAAGGGGTGGGGGGAAACAACTCACTAATAAACCATCTATGGCTCCACTTGGCTATTTGGACTGCAGTACTCATTTTTGGATTTTATGCGTATATTGCTCCTTTAAGTTTGCTAATATTAGATTCCATATCTCCATCTAAATTTATAATCCAGTATGTTAAGTTTAACAAGGCAATTCATGCCAAAATTGACTCTATTATATTTTTTGTAAGGGCCCTTTCTTGTCACTTCACATCAATAACTATGTGAAGCTTTAAAAGTTACTTCCAGTTTCTCCCTGAGCCCAGCAGACTGGTTGTACAGTTCCACCTGCATCAGCCAAAGCTCAAAATGTAGCATGCAGAGATTTGACAAGTAGTATACTTTTCCCTCAACAGGGGGAGATGTGGCTCTGTCATGTTCGCCTCAGTCCTGTGTCAGTGAGGTGCACCTTGCCGAGTCGCTTCAGCTCCCAGACAGTGACGAGTGCTGCCGTCCTGCCACACAACCTGCAGGCTGCTGATCTGGTTTGAACTTGCTGTTTTTATATTATTTAATAGGATTTCATAGCAATGTGTCACTCCCTGCAGTCTGTCACCTCCACTGACTGAGTGCATACGTATTCTGGGAGCTGGCAGGGTGTTCATCATGGTTGTCTAAACAGGAAAAAACTGATTCTGGGCGGATTCTTAAAGCTTATGTTGCACTGAACCCCCCTGAAGGACTAAACATAAATATGAATCTGAGATGTTTAATGCTGACAGCATTAGCCCGAGATGTCCCACAGAACATGAAAACCTCATGGCATGCTGGGTCACAGGTCAAAGAGCAGCAAGGTTAATTGATTGCTATAGCGGTACCTAATTAGCATGTTAGCTGAATATGTTTGCAATTTCCACACAGAGCACAGATATCAATGAGACCAGCATGGAAAAATAACTGAAAGTTTTTCTAAGAGAGACAGACCCACAGTGACCAGAGGAATGAAGACCACATGGTCATCTGTGAGCATTTTAGCTCCTACAATTTCTAATATAATCCAGCTAAATTACTTATTTCTTGTAATATTTTGTCTCCATCTTGTCAAAATATAATTATCTCTCTGTAGATGTACCAGTGTGTGCACGTCAGTGGCACTTTCACTTCCATATGCCCCATTCAGTTGACTCCTCTTACTCAGCTGTATTCCCCGATGTAGCTTCTGAAGCTGTATGCATCAGCTGTATAGACTGAGGTCACATTTACCTACACACTTGCCTTTTCATGCCTCATTGTCTCACTGCTTCTTGTCTCATTTTGACTGATCCATAATCTAGTCTATACCAACCCAGACTAGTGCATATTTCTGCTTTTTAAAAGGAATATTTCATTGGAAACCTGTTTTAGCATCAAACACTTACCCCCTACTGGCTTGAAAGGTGGCTCTGAAGAGTCTGTTGCTTTTTACTTTCCCATGGACAGCAGCAGGGGTATCAAAAAAACGTAGAACAGTAAAAATGTCTTGAAAAGTAGCTGAAAAAAGTGAAAACGTGCTTCCCTGCCTTCTGTAGTTTAAAGCATAGAATATAATAAACAATGGACATGACCTATAGGTTTACAGAGAGCAATTGTTAGGCTAACAGAGTGGTGGCTCTAATTGATGCGAACTTCGCAGTGCCTGACTTGCCTAACTCCCAGTTAATCCAAACGTGGGCAAAGAGGTGGAGCATGAGTGGAGCTGAGGCAGCTGAATTAAGTGGCTACCTAGCAGCTAGCCATCTGTCATGTCATCGACCTGTCACTCAAAGTGGCCATGCCCCCGTACTTTAAGCCTTCCTTAAATCTTAAGGGGTGAATTATATATATATATTAGGGGTGGGACTTTAACGCGTTAATTATGATTAATTAATTACAAAAAAAATAACGCGTCAAAAAAATTAACGCATTTAATCGTGGGACGGAACGGAACGTTTGTCAGTGCTTGACTTCCTGGTCGACCGATCACACTGATGCACAAGACAGGCCAAAACACACCGCCGGCGGACGCCGCGCGTCAAAACAGCCGCCCCCATTATTTTCTATGAAGAAGACTGGCACTGGCGGGGGCAGGCGCGCACCGGCGCGCGGCCCCGCGGGGCTTTACGCCACGAGAAACGCGGGTTTACCACGAGAAACAACAGTTCACTGCTTCAATATAATGTTGGCTCAACTACAGTCGTTATTTACTTGCGTGTTTCTTGCTTTTCACTGTAGTTTCAACAGTTTCACCTGTTCCTCCTGAGCTCCAGATCCTCTCTCTGCCTGCAGTCTGTCTCCCTGCAGCTCATCTCTGCCTCTGTGTAGAACGATGGAGAGATAGAGCCTCTTTACAGACACTTGTGCTGTTTGTCTTGACTTGGTTTGACTCTGCTAGTCAGGCCAGCATGGCAGGGATTCACATCTCAGTGCTGCCGAGGTGTGTGTCTGTTAACTGTTTTTAGTCAAGTGGCTGACGCTGGACGTTTCACTTCACTTTCACAACAATATTTTGTTGTTTAAATATATGTATGTAGGCCTATCTATCATTTGATTAAGTCATATACCAAAATCCATTTATATTGAAAAATGTTGCTTCTTGTGGTAAATATGGTTATGCGATTAAAATGCGATTAATTGAGATTAATTAATCACAAAGCCTCTAATTAATTAGATTAATTTTTTTAATCGAGTCCCACCTCTAATATATATATATAAATCAACCTCAATACAGTTGTCATGATGGGGACATAAGCTATAGAGACAAAAAGATTTTGCATGAGGCTGTAAACATGATTATTTCTGCTGTACAGTTGAGCATTTTGATACGGGAGGCGATAGAGATCAACTCACTTTTGGCCTTAAGTGTCCATTTGAGGAACTGCAGTTTTTGGCACCTCCATGTCAGCATCTTTTTTCACTCCTGGAGGTTGTTGCTTTGTTCAAAGCTTCAAGTCTGATGGGTGTCAGAGGTATGTTTTGTTCCAGCTGTAACCACACCCAACAATGATGTCACTGTGTGCTGTCACACATACTAGAGTGCACTCCTACATCACTGCTCCATTAGAGGCATTCGAACTGAAAACAGCTCTGCATTAAAACAGCACAGGATGCTGCATTAGCGGGAACATGTTATTTAAATTCGGTGAGTAAGTCAGTGAAACATCAGGAGGTCCAGTTGGACAGGATTTACCACACTAGAAGGTTATGATGGAACTATTTAATCTGTTATCAAGATGACAGTATATAGAAATAAATAATTTGCAGGGAATGTGCACTCATTGCCGTATGTGGCCAAATGATGCTGCGTTGCTTCAAAAGTTGAGCCTCACTAAACATTTTTGCCAAACATGGTTCCATTCATTTGAATGACAGGGCTGTGTTTTTTGACGCAGAGCTAATTTCAATCTGAATGTGGCCCTAAGCCACTGAATCACCTTCTTTGCTGCCCGTCAATGTGTTTCTAGCATTTTTTTTTTCACCAGAGACACTAAACATCTTCTGTTTGTTGCTAGTGCAGATATGTGTTGGCCATAATGCAACTTCACCCAGTGGAGACAGATATTAAGATATTATTAATGCAAAGAGCAATACCCTCCAAGTAATGGATGATGTGGTAACTAAGAAGCAGCTGATGAAAGAAAGAATCCATTATAATCATGGAAACTTAGAGGGAAATATCCCACATAAACCATAAAAAACATATCCATTTGCCAACAAAATGCTATATATAAAATCAAATTAAAAATATTAGTTATTCACATGTAATTAATTTTGATTGGGAGCATATCTCTGTTCCCAGGGAGCATGACTATGTTGCTAACCCCTTACCCATTACATGCGATTTAGTGCTGAGGGACTAGAGGGACCAAAGGAATGACCCTATTTTGACCTTGCTTTTCTGTTTGAAAACAAAATGAAATGGACTTGAGCCACAGATTTCCTGCAGTCTCAAGAATAGAGAATAACCCAACATTCTGCAACATGGTATTACTGAAAACACGAGCTTTCCAGCGGCTAATGTCCTTTTTCCTCCTCCTATTAGTCAATTTAGACCTCTAGATTCATGCAAATAAAAAGTGTAAATAATTAAATTTGCAGTTCATCCTTTCTTGTTGGTGGCGGTGATGGTGGTAGTGGTTACACAAATAACAGTAGCTCAAAGCTCTTTAGCTAGACCTCACTGTTGCTGCCTTTACTACATACAGTTTAAAAGTGATTCTGAATTTAGTTTGGTAATTCAAAGTTAATCCACACCTTCCAACCACGCAGGATCAAGATCTCTTTTAGATGCCATGGTATAATAGACTATAACAGACTATATTACAACACAACACCATAGTGGTAACATGGTAATATGAGTGGCTGCAGTCTCACATTGGCCTTTAAAATAATATAATAGTTTAAAAATATTCATTTTGATCTTTTAAGCTTTCAAAAAGCTTTACACCTTCTGAAATTGTTTGTCAGTTTTTCAGCCCTCGTCTTTCTAAGATAAATGCATGTAATGGCTGCAATGATGTGGAGCAAAAATCTCAAAGGCCATATAGTATCAAAATTATTATATTAATGCTATAAATTAATGTGTCACTATATAGACGAGCTTAACACATTCTCCATCATGCCCTTTGACTTTGTTCTACATTTTACAATCAAGCCAACTTTCACCTACAGAAATCCAAATGATACATCAGAAGCTATCGTCCTGCTGTGCATCTACGCAAGCAGCCTCATAAACATGATAACTGCATTAGAGATGTGCAACACTGACACAGATGCATTACTCCACACGGAGAACATAGTTCTGGGCGTGTGTCGGTTTGCACTGCTTTGTGATAAACTGCTTCACACCACCATAGTAGATCCCTTATAGAGTTTAGGATGAAATGGTATTTGGAAAAAGTACAGGGAGGAAAAGAAGAAAAAGAATATTCATTACATGACAGTCACAGCTTTCATCTGCTTCAAAAAGGACTGTGGCAGAGGAGTTCAACAGAGAGGGTCAGAAAGGGAACATCCTCTGCATGACCTGTCATTCTTATCGTCTCTCTCACTTTAGCTCTCTGGTTGAGGCTAAATTTACCCTGACAAAGTAACAGACTACAGATTATGAGCTACTTCTCATTGAAGTGGAACAAAAAGCAGTTGATGCAGCTCATGGGTTAGATGCTAATTGTTTGGTGTCCCAAAGTGGAGCTGGATGACGAGGAGAGATCGATGACTTGAGTGGAAACAAGTGTTCATTTTTACTTGTTGTTTTGACACTGCACTGCAGGTTTAGGTAATGATGAGGACTAAATTTAGATTCATCAAGAGTTCAGAAAAGAAAAGGGACTCTGAAAACTCCCAAAAATATCACAGCAATCAAAACTACAAACTGGTCATGAACTAACTTGAAAGATCTATTGATCTGTATATGTCATCTGTACGTGTTTGATGGTCTTTGATTGTTTAGGCGAAAGAATGACTCTGTATGACACTGCCTGTGCTTGTACCTGTGTGTGAAATGTATGTCATATCATTCATTTTCAGATTTCTCCCCCTGCAAAGGTGTTAATGGTTTTCGCACTAGATGGCACTGTGCACATGGCTGTGAGAAACCTCTTGAACACTGTGACTGGATCAAAGCACACAAACATCATTTATGATCAGTTATTGACACCGTGTTTTGTATTTAGACCTCACCCCATCAGGCTGGCTCTGTTGCCGTGGGAACAGCTCTAAAATGGGCTGCACAAATCCACACAGTGTAATTTACTCCCTATCTAACGTCTGTAAGGCGGCTCACTGTAATGCATACAGCAGCTGAGTTGAGTCAGCAAAGGTCACAGAAGATGACACTACACTCTGAGAGTGAATTAGCAAGGGGTCCCTGCCAGGGCCAGGTGCTGAGCAGTTAGCCCTTGTTCGCTTACAGCCAGGCAATAAAAGTCAAGTCCTGGAAACTTATGTCCTGTAAAAGCCAAGTCTTCCTTGAACACTGTGCTGGCCAGGTAATCCAGCAGTTAGAATAAAATGTCAGCCTGACGGGATGTGCTCTACACACCTGTTTAGCCTGACTGTAGCACTGCTTTGTTCTGCACAGTGCAGCTGGACCAGCAGCTCAGGTGTCCATTCAGACTAAGTTATGGCCTTTTTTATGGCTTTAAGTGGTTGATTCAACCAAATTACACATGAAAAAAGTAAGACATTCTTTCTTATTTACTTCTTCTGTCATCTAGCCAAAGCAAAATTACTGTCACTACGCTTAACCAGCACCTCTCTGGCATACAGGTTCAGACAAGGTTCTAAACCCTTCTTTGGTATAATGGTTATACCCAGAATGCTCTCTGGAGGTTCTATGCAGAATCTTTCCACCTAACGGTGCTAATAGGGACCCACCCAGGGGTTTCTAGCAGGGAGCCTTTTATATTCCAATGGTTTCATCTAGAATCCACTCAGGGGGTTCTGCCAGGAACCCTTTTATATTATGATACAAAGAACCCTTGACAAAAGAGTTCTTCAAGAATACCAAAAAGAGCGCTTATTAATTGACACCTTGGTCTTTCAAAGAACACCTGATGAACCTTCTCTCCAAAGAAAGGTTCTTCAGAAGCAGATGGTTCTGAGTACAATGTCGGCACTATAGGAAGAACCTTTCTGGAACACTTATATCTAAGAGTGTATATAATAGGTGACTACTCTACATTCCTGTATCAATGTATTTCTTTATGAATAATCATTCATGAAGAGCATATTATTAAGTAGTAGATCTTGCGAAACAGTGAAATACAGCAAACTGCCTTCACAGTTGTAACTTTAATGTACAGAATAGTACATAGTATACAGTTAAAGGATACAAACATTCTGATGTTGTCCAGTGTACACACGTTTTTGCAAGTATGTACATATGTAAATGTAGCACCACAGCACTCTACTGTAGATTAGGCCTAAATGAGTAAGGGACCTTAGATTAGAATGATGGGGTGTTTGGGTGTGATAGATTCAGGTAGATACCAAAAAGGTTTACCTATGTTGAATGAAACTCAGATTACCCTGCTTATGACCAAAACTGTAACACTTATCACTATTCACCTCTATATTTAAATGACTAGACCCAGACAACTTTTCTTTTTGAGTAACAAAAAATATATACTTACTTAAAGTAGGGACGCACGATAACTGTTTTTTCCCACCGATACAGATAACCTATAACTTCCTGCTTCTCATAACCAATGCCGATACTGATAACATTTTTAATAGTTTATACACCTGAGGTAAAGAAAGGCAAAGATGTAGTGAGTAAAGATGAATTTCACATTATAACTCAGCCTCTGACTTCATCAAAATAATGTAACATACATCACTAGTGTTGTAATCACAACAAAATCAAGAAAAGTTATGAAAAACATTTATTATTGCTTCACTCAGCTGCATCGCTCAATAAAAAAATTTACAGAACAAAAACTCAGTGCAAAAATAAAGCGCATCACTGTCTATACAAAAATAAAAGATTTACAGAATGAAAACTCTGTTCGTTGTTATGGATGAGCGTTTGAATGTGTGTTGCAAGTACATTATATAGTTCAGCCCCTCTCGCCCATCGCCTAGGAAACCACGGATGTTTATATCAGTAAAGTTGGACAGATGACAGCTCGAAAAGCCAGTGTGGTTTCGCAGCGTTTTAATCTAGATGATAAAAATAATGTTCAATGTAGACTGTGACAGAATAAGCTGATATATTCACTCGACTGGGGTAACGTGACCACATTAAGCACAGACACGGACTTAAGACTGGAGAAGCAGCAGCTGCTGCTGCTCCTGTTGACACTAACGTTAGCCACACTGTGTGGCAGGCTGGCAGCTGACTGTCCGCTCCAGGTTGTTTACCCGCAGACACTGTCATCCTCTTCGGTCTGAAAAGGTGAAGCATTTAGTGAGTTGTTGTCATGTTTTGTATATTAATGTGTAATGTTTGTATTGCACAGCGCAATGTAGTGTGCAGTTCAGCGGCATTTAAAGTACAATTTGGCGATTGTTGACTGTTTAACTGCTTTCTGTGTGTTTTCTTAGTGTTAGACTAGTCGACTAGTCTAAATTAAATTTTGCATTTAATCTTAAGGGAAATTAGTCGCCAGGAACATCCCTCCTCCAGACTCCTTGCTGGCTGGCGGTGCAGCAGTCCTCTCATACTCTCTCCATATACCGTCGTTTCGATGATGAAACTTAAGTGGCTAATAAGGTTGGATGTGTTGAAACTGGTAGACTTTTTACCTCCCCTCGGCTGAACATTTATTGCAGTGTTTCCCCTATAGTTTATTTGGGAGGTTGCCCCGCCCCCCCAACAGACACCCCCGCCCTGCCAACAGGATCCCTACCCAGAAATTCAAGTCATAGATTTAAAAAAAAAATTCCATCATTTAATTTTTATTTTAATCAAAAGGGCTTATAACAGGCGTTCTTTTTATCAAATAAAAAAGCTAACTCTAATTTGCGCAATTTCAGAGTCTAATGCGTTGCTATCGTTTCATTACATTCATTAAAATGCATTTCTTCTCTCCCCTGCGATGGGAGGGCCTCCCCCCTTGCTCCTCTCTCACATAATATACACACGCACACTCACACTGGTACAGACACACCCACCCACACTCAGAGAGCCGAGGAGAGAGAGTGTTGCCGACATTACGGTAAAATGGATGGATGGATGGATGGATGGATGCATAAATAAATAAAATAAATTAATGAATAAATGAATTGCTAAAAAACAAAAAAACAAAAGTGAACACAAATCCCCCCACCACCACGCTCAAAATGCCCCCAAAAAATAACTTTAAATATGCTTTGATTTTGAAGTTATTTTGGGGGCATTTTTGCTTTAGTTGAGAGGACAGCCAAAGAGTAGACAAGAAACAGGTCAGAGAGAGGGGATGACACACCGAAGGCGGGAGTCGAACCAGCGGCCGCATAAACGTAATGTTCACGATCCCTGTACTTTACCAACTGAGCTAAATGTCCACTGATATAAACTTTGTTCTCACGTAACCGCCTCAGGCGCGCATACTCGCTCACGTGAACGCGGCTCAGGGTTGAGAGACTAAGGCTGATATTTCGGCTAAAAACATGGGGTAAATTGCATCTTTTGCGGCTAATTTTCGATGTCGCGGCTAGCGGACACTTGGATTACACCACACGAGCAGGATGGAGAATTTTTGTGCTTGTTTAGTATGCTATGATTAACGTTTTATCGATGGTCACCATTCACTGCCATTGTACTGGATGAGGCTGCTATCCTGTTCCTCCTAAAACTCCAGGACTGTTTTGGAAATTGAAGATTTTCATCTACCATCACATCCACAGGGTGGTGAGTATATAATACGTGGGTTAATCCTGCAAAGTGGAATATCACTTTAAGTATGCTGTGTGACCACAAAGGAGTGGGCTGGAAAAGTGGTCCAGTGTGCTTTGGTGCATTTTCCACAGCAGTAAGCACCTTAAAAAGGTACTGCACACTTAAATGTGTTTTTCAAGCTGAAAACTAAATTACTGTACTGTGATGAAACACATTAATGCTGGTGTTAATATCAAAAATCAGCATTTAAAGATTGAACATGGCTCAAAATGCCACCAATGGTTTAAAGGAATTCAATGAAAGATATTAAGTTATCACTAACATATGTGATTCCAGTGAATCTTTTCCAGTGAGAAACATGCTGTCTTTCTGAAAACTCTGGCTGCACTGTTGAACTCAAAAATGGTGGCCCTGACCACCAGAGCTCCTCTTCTTTCAGTTTTGAGGCTGTCTGACCTCTTGTGGTGAGATCAGCTGGGTTGAGTTTCCCACTACAATGGGACCAGACTTCAGGTGCGGTCAGTGACTGTATCTCTGTCACTCTGTTAGCAACAAACTGCTTCCATCTATGCGCCGAGCTGCAAATCCACTGAATGACTATCATGGAGTCTGACCACATGCGGATTTGGGTTGGTTGCATGTTCATCGCTTTTAGCAGATTGCTCCCCATTCTTGCTGCAATCAGAGCTCCCATTAGCTCGAGACGTGGCAGGGTGAGTTTCTTGATAGGTGCCACTCTTGACTTGGACATGACCAGCCTGGTGACAGTTTCTCCCTCAGAGAAGCTTGTCTGGTATTTTTCCAGGTGTTTCCTGATCGTGGCTGCAAGCAAAAATGGGCTCGATGACACCCCAAACACCACACGTGTCATTCTCAACGTGCATGCTCTGGTGTCCTCAGATTCAGGGGGTCCTGTGAGCCACAAGAACCTCAAGGCGTCTCTGTCCTCTTCTGCAATAGATATTTGAAGGAATGCCTTTGTGATGTCTGCCATAAATGCAATGGGATGAAGCCTGAACCTGACTAGGATGGCTAGGAGGTCTGGGTTCAGGTTCGGTCCAGTGAGCAGACAGTCATTGAGAGATGGGCAACCATCCTCATGTGCAGAAGCATCAAAAACAACTCTCAATTTGGTTGTTGCCTTGTCCTCTCTGATCACAGCATGGTGAGGTAGGTAGTACTTGACATTGTTATCTTCAGCTCTGTCTGTGCTTTTGGTCTCTGGGACACCTTCACATATTCCTTGTTGAAGATAATCCTCAATCACATCATTGTACCTCTTGAACAGTGTCACATCAGTTTTCAGTTTTCTTTTCAGACCTTCAAACCTCTTCCGAGCAATTCTCTGATTGTCTGGGAGTTCTGGTGCATCCTGTTGCCATGGCAATTTCACTTCATATCGTCCGGTTTTGAAGCTGACTGACCTGTCAAAATGTTGTTGAGCTTCAAGGTCCTCAGCTTGTTCTCCACCTTTGCTTGATATACCTAAAGACTCTATTTCCCAGAATGCACGTAGCTGGTTTGACATCTGCGTGGTCTCCTCGATGCAAATCTTCATGCATGAAGCTTCGCTCATGCTTGTCATAGATACTGGTCCCTGCACTGTCCAGCCAAATATGGTTTCTATGGCAACCAGGGACTCCGACAGTCTTTCAACTCTTCCAGAAACTACTTTCCAGTAGTAGTCAGCACCTATTAATACTGACAGTTCCAGTTCTTCGTCACTGCAGCTTGAAACATCTGCTGATGTTATTCCCCTTTTTTCTAGCTGCTGCCGAATGTGTTCTCCAGGAACCTGCATGATGGCAGAGGTAACTTGTGGCGTTTCAACAGCTTCAATTTCGAGGGTTTGTCCTTTGTTGCAGCTATTTTGCAGGATTAATTTCACAACGTTGCGTTCCATTGTTACTGGGCTGTCACTGCCAAAGGTGTGGAGCTTTAAAGTTTCCCTTTTTACAGCTGGCAATCCTAAAGCCTTGACTTGTTTCTCCAGGACAAAGCTCCGCTGACTTCCTCCGTCCATCAGACAGCGCACCTTCCTCTTCCCCTTGGTTCCTTCAGCCCATACTGTTTGCAGGAGGACTGTGTTCTGTTTTCCTGTGCTTGGATTTACTGTGCGGGGGACTACAGAAGAAATGACAGCATCATATGTCTCTTGAGCACTATTTTGGGGTTCAGCTTGTTCGCCTTTATCACACATCGTGGGGTGGTGTCTCCGTCCACAGACACTGCATGACACTCCCTTGGTTCTGCAGAACTTGGCGACATGCCGTGGTCCCAGGCATGCAAAACACCTCCCCATTTTCTTCAATTTTTCCTTTCGTGTGCTGAGTGTATTATCTGTACAGAGTTCTGATTTATGGCTTGTACTGTCACAGAATAAACACCCTTGGGGAGAGTTCGAGCTGCTACTGTGGAGTGCTGCAGCTGACGGCAAATTTGCCTTTCGGTATTTCCCATTTCCCGAATCTGGTTTACCTCTGTGCTGGTTAAGGGGTTGAAATTCCTTGTGGAGGCTGCCTGCCTTGGTTAGGTATATGGCACGCTCTCTGCTTTCAACTTCCTTCTGCAGGAAATCCATGAGCTCTGTAACCCTCATCTCATGACCTGAACCTGCTTCACGTGTGTAGGCAAGAGCGAGGTCATCTGGGACCATTTGAAGCAATATGGGGCACAGTAGTCCTCCATAAGTGGCTGAGACCACACCTAGCGACTCTAAACTCCTAATCTGGACTTCACACTCATCATAGAGTCGTCTCAAGGCCACAGTGTCTGAAGACTTTCTGACTGGAGTCAGGTTCAGCAATTTAGTCATGTGCGCACTCACAACTAGGTCCTTTCTTCCAAATCTCTCCTTAAGCATTTCTATGGCTGCATCATAATTGCTGTCTGTTATCTTTATCCC
>JAJHUR010138887.1:0-16977 GCA_027495735.1 Lutjanus campechanus
GTTCAAAGTATGCCTTACTGGATGTGATAAGCTTTTAAATATTACAGCAAATACACCAGATGGTGTTCTTTTTATAAGAACAATAGAAAAGTGACTGTTTTAACAAAAGTGTGGAAAAACTGTTTCCCTCAAATGTTTTAAAATAGCAACTTTTAATTCCCACAAATTGGAAAAAATTAATAAATTGGTGTTAAGAGCTAAGGTACTGGCAAGGTACTGTCTGTAAGTATTGGCAGTCTCCACTTTTGGAGGAGGTGCTGCTATTCATTTCTTTTCTTTGACAAGTGGCACAAAACCAGCACATCACAGTTCACAGTGTTTAGGAAAGTTTTACATGTTTTTTGTATTTTTACAGCATTTGTGAAAATAAAAGTTATTAACTGTGTGTTTATGTGTATTTAACCTAACCCAAGACACTAAACTGGTTAGATGGGGACCAGAGGGAAAAGAGTGACCTCTAACCAAGACAGACGGATATTTGGGTCATTATGATGCTAACAATACATGGGACAAAGGTATTTGATTGTTAAGAGTAGAGATACTATGCACAACAACAGTATAAAAGTCAAGTCTGCACATCTTCTGTATTGGTACAAGATGATTTTTTTCAAAGTAAGAGAGTAGTTTTCCACATATATTTGTCATATATACTGAGGACATGTGGCTTTTACGCTACATAACAGGCTGGAAGGAGAAAATCAATAATAAATACTTTGCTGTAGCTTGACTGCACATGTACTTTGTCCTCATAACTTCACCCATATGCCTACCCTTTTCCTGCCAAGCTTGTCAGCCTGTCCTGCATCAGCCATCACGGCCCTGAGTGTGTTTCCTGAAGCAGGCAGCACATTGTAAGCCCCTGGGCCCGGCACCTCTGACACAAGCTCTTCAAAACGCTTGGAGCGGTTCTGGAGGCTGCGACCACCGTGGACGTTTAGCTGAAGAGACACAAGTTCAACAGAGAGACAAGCAGACACAGAGGATGAGACTTCCTCTACAATATATTTTCCTCAATAAATTCTCCCCCTTGGTCTAATCCGGCATATTATAAGCTAGCTCGGTATAATTGTGATACTGACTCTGCCTCTCCCTTGTTGGTATCTTTGTTACAGTATATTGATTGATTGGTTGATACTTTTATTGTCAGAACAAGTCTGAAATCTGTCCTGCGTCATAGCAGCTCCGTTTGCAACATAATAAACAAGAAACATCAGGACAAGAAACAAAATACATACATCAAACATTGTGTGGTCCACTGGTCCAGAAATCCAACTTACCTAGCCCAGCATATGGCTCTCAGGCACACTCAGGTCTTGACTTAACTCTAAGTTAATGGCTGTCTCTGACCTACAGTACCTTGACAGGTGAGGAGTCATACTGTCCAGGTCCTGGTATCCCCTCACTGGACTCATTGACTAATGCCTGTCTGCTGGTCAAGGACAGGAATGGAGCATGACCATCTGCAATATGGAAAAAAAAATACAAAAGTAGAATAAACAAGTTTCAATTGTGTTTTAACATTCTATATTGAATAGATAAAATAGCAGGACGATGGAAAAACTTAAACTTAGTCTATATGTCTTATGGCCAGTGTGGTGATTGACACTGCCAGATGTATTATTTTGTCCTTCATCTGCAGATTACGTAACCTTCACCCATCTATACCTAGTTAGGCTGTCAGATTTTTATTACAGTGGAAACACCCTTTTTGTCTACATGGGCCCAAAGAAATCAGCAAAATATGGAAGGTTCCTCATAGAAGAAGGAAACTTAAAAGCAGCAAATCTTCACATTAGAGAAAATGGAAGCATGAAAAGTTTTTACATGAAAAGTGACTTAAATGTTTATCAAAACATTTGCCAATTAATATTCTGAATAACAGAATAACTGATTAATTAGCTACTGTGCTTGTATAATCTGTTGAGTAGTTTAATATATACAAAACAACATATTTTATAAACTCTTCACTCTTATGTGTGTAAAAATCTTAATTTGTTAACTAAAGCTGTCAGATAAATGCAATATTTTCCCTCGGAGATGTAGTGGAGTATAAGTAGAAAGTATAAGAAAATGAAAATACTCAAGTAGAGCACTTCACAAGCAGCCTAAGGTTTTCCACCCACATCTAGATAGTAGCAAGATAGCTTATTCCTACCTGATATTTTATAACTGGACAGGGTAACGTCGTAGGTTCCGGGACCGACGGTGGATGAAGTACCGCTTGTTGTTATGAAGGTCACTCTTGGAGCTCGAGCATACATTTTAAAGACTCACCATTTCAGTCAACGTTAGCTTAATTAAACTTAATTTGCACAGTAGTAACATCTACTAGAGTCGGCTCAAAATTATTTTATTACATTTGTTAAGCCCAAAGGTTATAACATTCCTTCACTGCTCTCATTACAGTACTGTTGTCTGCGCACTGCGTTATTTTGCGTGCGTCGTTGCTAGGATACCATATCGCTACGTCGCGACCGGTGTCAGAAAACCATGGATATATTTTCAACCACATGAGATATTTGTTAGGCCTACTATAATATCCACATGACATTTAATGCGCGATTAATTTCAACAGTTTATATGGAGACTATGGAAAGTTACTCTATATGGAAAGTTTTTCATTCGCAAACTTCCACATCCACATCATTTAATTCTTATATAACTAAATTTTCTATTAAAATCACGTTAGTACACAACACAAAGACTAATAAGCTTGTAGAATCGTATTAAATGTTCTTCGCTGATACTTTAATCTTAATGCATTTGCACACCTGTTTTTTTCCTTCTTTTTTTTTGCAGTTATTTATTTATTTACTTATTTATTTATTTCTTGTCTTACCGTCACTGTTCAAAAATACAGGTATATATCTTTGCCTGTATTAGAGAAAAGAGCAATAAGACATAAACAAAGTGTATGCAAGAAAAAATAGGCCTACCAACAAGATGTTTATCAAGTTGCATGTCTCAAAATTTAAAGATTTAGTTGGTTTTAAAAACCTGAGTAGTAATTTATAAAAAAATAAAAAATAATGGAGCACTATCAATTTAATATTCATGTTAAGATGACTATCATTGACAGTGCTGTTGAATTTTGATGTAAACTGTGAAAAGAACAAGGAAATCTGTATTTATGTTATGTTATCGTGACAAAAGTGCAGGCAATATAAGATTATTATAAGATCGCTTCCTCCTCCCTTTTGTGTCATAGAATGTCTATAAATTGTTTGTGTTGCAGCATAGGCTATTATTTGTTGCACAGTACACATTGAAATGAGCAAAATAAATTGAACTCTTGCCATTATTAGCTTACCATTATTCGTTTTGCTCTTATATTTGTGAAATCATAGTAGAATGAATTTTCACCTACTGCAAAATGTCTTACGCCATTATGCTATTATGCATTAATATCATGTATATTTAATGTTAAGTGTTGCCAAGGTGCAACCATAGTCCAATCTAGTGAGTGACTCCAACCATTTAACCATTAATCTTCCTCTAAATTGGGCCAGTTAGTGCTCATTTTAAAAGACAAACTACTTCTGAATGTTCCTGTGCCTGTGATTACACAAATTTCAGCAACATGGTTTGCTCATTTCTGTCGTAAAAACAACTGTTCCTGCATTTGGTGTTATGCACTCTTGTCACTACTCCTGTTATCATTATTTGCAGTCTTGACCTACTTCCTCCTGCACCATTAAGCTGCCCCACAATTTACTCAAGATTTGGATAATGAGAACTCAGGGGAGTGAAAAATAAGTAACAAGTGCTCCTCTGGAAGAGCAGTGAACTGCATCCTTATTTGAATTAGCTGTCATGTCTCATAAGCAGGAGTTTGGGTCTGCTTACTGGTATTTGATTTGACAAATGTTAATAATCCCCAGGAGAAACACTTAGTCAGACACCAGAGCATCTGATAACAAAGCAACAGCGACAATCACAGTATATACAGTAGAGACAAAGATTGCATTCTTGACATGATTACTGTGACTGTAGTGGGCAACTTGTCACTGTGCACTAAAGTACAATCATTAGTGTTACAGGGATAATATCAAATGTCTTTCAGTTTGTCACAGGCTAAAACATTAATCAAAAACTGATTCCCTATTGTCTTAAAATCGCATTACAATTTTCTTCACTTTTATACCAAGTCAGTAAGGCCAGGCCAGAAGGGGGTGGCAAGGTAGCTCAGGTGGTAGAGCATTCACCCAATGTAATGAGGCTGTGAGTCCTCTGCAGTGGTTGTGGGTTCAACTCCTGCCTATACGGCCCTTTGCTGCATGTCATTCCTCAACTGTCTCCTCCCCCTTTCCTGTCATATATTCAACTGACCTATCAGTAAAGGCATAAAAGGCCCCCAAAAGAATAAAGAAAAAAAAGATGTTTACTAAAAACCGCATCAATGAAAGTAGGTTTATTTTTTATTAATACATCTGAACTGAAGATGTTGACCACATTATAGTACAAAAGTACATATTCTTGTCTTTTCTAAGGGATCTGGTGGTAAGCTAGTTTAAGAAAGCATGCTGAAAAAAACAAGGCAACATTTCTGCCTCAAATTAGGTAATTTTCTTGTGAAAAGGTATCATGGGCTGGACCATTTCTCATTCAGACACAGCAGGTATTTTGAACAGCAGTAAACTAACTTGACCACTGGAGGGGAGCAGCGAGCTTCAGATGAGTCTATCCGGCCTTAAAGTCACAGCAAGACAAGTGATGCTTTTAAATGTCGTCGAAAATGTGGCAATCACATGGAATTGACAACAATACAAATGTTTCAAAAGACAAATGGGATGGAAAATAGATAAGGGGGTAAGGGGGACTTGAGTCACATGACTTTACTTGAATCAGACTTAAGTCACAAATTTGAGGACTTTAGACTTGCTTGACAAAAACTGCTAAAATATTCAACTTCATGACTTGACTTAAGAAACTTGACTTAAACTAGACGCGCACACACACACACACACACACACACACACACACACACACACATATATATATGTGTATATGTTAACGGATGAAATGTCTATTTGCTTGTAAAATCTGATGTAAAATGAAATATGATCGGTAAAAAAAAGAATAATTTATTGCTTCAGGTGATCAAAACTGATTGGACATCAACATGAAGAGTGGTGAAGCCGCTTCAGGGCGCGGAAGCTGGAATTTATGAGGCATCTTGAAGGCAACACGGGTTATCATTACCACCATCACAGCCAGTGTGTCATATCCCAGCAAGGTGTCACTCTAGGCAGCTATATATCTGGTCCACCTTGCGTTTTATTGAAACATTTTGATACACGTTTCTGCTGGACATCTCGGGGCATTTGTTGCCATGAAGGGAATCAGGTTTTTCGTGGTTTTCTTGGTGCTTTCCGCGTCTCTGCTGTGCACAACCGAGGCGGCCAGGAGCAGGACCAGCAACCAGAACAGCTTCCGACGGGCAGCTAACGGCATCTACCAGACTCTGAGCAGTGTCTTCGGAGAGGACAACATCAGAGGGTTATACAAGGTGAGTTTATTATCAAGATTACTGCTCGTTTCGGTCGTAGCTGGTAGAAACTTGCAGCCGAGGCGGTATTGTGGTGAGAATAGCGACCAGGAAACAAGCGCGCTCGGGCCTGGCCAACAGTTTCGCGGATGCCATTTTGAAAAATTAGCCTTTATCCCATCTTTTATGCATCTATAGGAAACGTCAGGTTGTGTGGCGTTGCCTTTAACATTAAAATGAGACATCTTTTCACGGTTCATTACTTAAATTCTCTGATTTATTGTGTAAACAGTGTCATTCATTGTACTGAGTCCATCACAGTGTGTATCTAATGTCATCGCACAGATGACATTATGTAGCCCCACTGATTCAGGCCAGAACAGCTGCTTCCTCATGCAGACTTCCTCATCTACAAGTTATTAGAAAGCTGCTTTCGTTAATGAGGAAACACTAGCATTTACAGTATCCTCCCATTGGTGCAGCTGCACTTCCTGCATTTTGAATCGTATGTTATTTCCTGCTTGTAGCCGCCAAATCCAACCAGAGTGGCATATGTGAGACTACACACGTGATTATACTCTGTCTGCCTGCACAGAGCAACTTTAGATATAGTTTTTAAATTAAAATAGCGCCATTTACATCTTTGTGGACTTACACTGAAGATCCGGTTTTTAATTGCCATATAACTTAGTTGTTAAGAATTTGGCTTTGTGCTCATAACAAAACAATGACTGACAGCAGTCAGACATATTAACAAAACCCTTTGCCCTACCCCATAAAAACATTGCATAATCCATTATAATAACAGAACAATGGAATAAAAAATAAGGTCATTCATGTGCTTTAAAATACAGTACTACTCAGTGCAGTGCTTTTGTAAAGTGCTAATGCAGATATATTATATGATAAAGCATTGTCTCTTGGTTTGTCAGCTTTACAGACTGACAGCAACATTCAAACTGAGAATGATTAAAGTTGTGGACAGAGAAACAGTGGTGATCAATTGCATAAAATACACCACACTCTGTGACTCATCTACAAAGTCATGGCTGAGATTATCAGAACTAGGGCTGCAACTAACTGTCAATCATTTTCTTGATTAATCAGTTAGTTGTTTGGCCCAGAAAATGCCAGAAAATGTTGAGCATTGTTTCCTAAAACTCAAGGGGACATCTTAAAATGTCTTGTTTTTTCCACAACCCAAAGATATTTAGTTTTACAGTCACAGAGGACTAAGAAAACTAGATAATATTCACAGTTTAGAAGCTGAAATCATACAATTCAGGCATTTACTCTTTAAAAAAAATACTTAAATCAATTTATTATCAAAGGAATTGGCATTTAATTTAATAGTTGACAATTAATTGGTTAATTGAGTAATTGTTGCAGTTCTTCAGTGAAGGAACCTTTCACTGCTCATAATATTGTGCTGTGGCTCCCTGGCACAACTTGATATTGTGGAGCATCACTACTCTACACCACTTTTGTGGACAGAGCAGCAATAATTAGTTGCTAACTATTTTGATAATGGAGTTGGTTGATTGGACAGTTGGTAAGCTCTTGTTTGATTTACAACCACATTTTCGCAACCACAGTTATAGTCTTGTTTTCAATAGTTTCTATGCCTTTGAAATCCATTTAAAGCTAAATATTAATTATATATGGGTCATTAAATGGCATACACTCATTAGGCAGGATTTACAGCCATGTACATTTTTTTCCCCTTTTATTATTGGTTTTCATTGTAGTTTAGTTCCATCACCATGTCCTGAATGATTCTTCTGTATACAGAGTAGGTGTAAAAATTTAATGTGATGATTAAACAGTCTGACATTTCTGTCTGCACTTTCTTGCTTCTGTAGTTTTTCTCCAAAACGACGGAGCGGTTTGTCCATGGAGTAGACTCTTTTCTCGACACTATCTGGAAGATCTGGTCGGATTTGCTGGATGTGATGGGCATCGACTGTAAGTTTTAAATTTACCATGAGACAGATAGGCACAAAGAGGGGGAGATATTTTCAGAGTTGAAAATACACATTTTTGAATGTCCTATGTTATTACATTATGTACATTTTGAATGTTTTTATCTATTTATTTTCTCTCTTTCTTCCTGGCATAGCCTCAAACCTCAGCCACTACTTCAGCCCCACATCTCTCACCAACTCTCCGGCACGCGCACTTCTCCTGGTCGCCGCCGTACTCTTGGCCTACTGGTTCCTCTCCATGTTCCTGGGGGGTTTCTTCTACCTGCTGCACGCTGTGTTTGGCCGCTTCTTCTGGCTGGCACGTGTCACACTCTTTGCACTGTCCTGCCTCTACATTCTGCAGAAGTTTGAGGGCGACCCTGAGCGCGCCGTGCTGCCGCTGTGCTTCATCATGGCAGTGTACTTCATGACGGGGCCTGTGGGAGCGTACTGGCGTCGGGGAGGCGGTGCAGGTTCACTGGAAGAGAAAATTGACCACCTGGACACTCAGATCAGGCTGCTAAACATCAGGCTGAGCCGCGTCATAGACAGTCTGGAGCGCAGTGGCGAGCAGTAGGTGGCGATGAGGATGAGGGGGAGGGAGGGGATGATGTAGAACCAGCTGCAGCTAATGTCACATCTGCAGCAACACAACTACTGGGTATTTACAACTCTATTGTCAGACGGGGGACAAAACTAGATTTGAAAACAGTATTTTAACTGCTTGAGTTGATTTTTAGTTACAGAAAGATCCTCAGAGGTGTGGACAGATGACGCGGAGCAAATCAACCAAACAACAATTTTTCTTTTAATTTTGTCTCAAGGCTTTTAAATGTTTTGCCACATCTGTGAGGAAGTTATCAGAGAGATGTCCATGGTTTTCTAAATGCTGGCCTAATTCTACACCTCAGCTACTTTTGAGAAACTCCCAAGTTGGGGCTTGAATTTTTGGTGTTTGGATAAGCGTTGTCACTGCTTTGAATAAGCATATTTGATGTGTCTTTGTTTCTTTCTATCCTTGTGATCAACCTGGGGGTTACAATTCTTACACAGGTTTGTCCACAAACATTTTCCCCCTTTTTGAAGATCTTGAAGTAGGAAAGGGTTTGGGTGTCTGATGCAGGGGACCCATACACACATTGTGTTTCTTATATGTAAAAAAAAATCCTCAAGATGTTAGATAGTTGTTCATAGTAAGATTTATTTATTCCATTTTCCATCCAAAAATGTTGAAATCACATAGATCTAGTTTGTTTCATGAAGACACCGTTCCATAGTGGCAATAGTTTGACATCAGGACCTCTTTTTCATTGTGTGTTTTTGTGTATGAAAGCATGAGCAAATGTGTGCGCGCGTGTGTGTGTGTGTGTGTGTGTGTGTGTGTGTGTTTCAAGCTTGTGAAATGGAAAAAAGCACTGTATCATAAAGTCACCATCAGACTGGAAGAAAATACAGACAGGCAGCAGTATCTCAGGGACTCAACCAACACACATAGAATTGGAAAAGAGACATCAAGTCTTTTAAAATCATGTCTTGGTCTCTTTGAGTCACTTCATGGTTTTTCAGATATGGTTTGAAATCTCACTTGGTAACTAATGTACAATACTTATCAATAAATGGGTGCACATTCTGTTTTTTGGATCATGGTGAAATTGAAGTTTGATGAATGTCTAACACCAAAATGCAGCTCATTTATTCATTGTTTTGATACTAGCATGAAAGTATTGTAGGATTTCAGCTCCAGCTAGTGGATCTAATGTTTGAACTGGGGCATTTTTAAATGTTTGAACGCACAAGCCAATTTATCAACAACAGTGGTTAAAAAAAAATGACTTGGGTTGTTTTTAGTCACATCACACTGGCTTGAAATACGTCTTAATACATTTTGTAGGATGAGGATTTTAAGGGAAGCAAATAGGATCAGTCTCTCAACTTGAATACAGATTAGAGCTGCAGCTAATGACTATTCTCATCGATTAATCTGCTGATTTTTTTTTTTTTTAAATTCATTGATTAATCATTTGGTCTATAAAATGTCAAAAAAATTGTGATAAATGCTCATCATTTCCCAGAGAGACCAACAGTCCAAAACCCAAAGACTCTTCATTTACTGTCAGAAATGACAAAGAAATGCAGCAAATCCTTGAATTTAAGAAACTGGAACCAGTAAATGTTTTGCATTTTTGCTTGAAAAATAACTAGAATGATTAATTGATTATCAAAATAGTTGGCAACTAATTGTTGCCACTCTGTCCACAACAGTGGTGTAGAAAAATTGCCAGGTCATTTTGAGTCACATCACCCTAACTTAACGTGGGCCACGTCTTAACGCATCTGTTAGGATGAAGATTTTTAGTGAAGTAAATAGGATCAGTTTCTCAACTTGATCTCACATTAAATTAGGTCCTGTGCCTTTGATCCTGTGGCAGAAATACAAACACGTACTGTACAACCCCATTTGACCCTGCACCTGCTTTGGAAAAGGCAGGCTTGAGGATGATGTGCAGAACTTTTATCAGTAACTTAAAGGTCCAGTGTGTAAGATTGGTGGTTGTTTATTGGCGGAATATGACAGAATTGGAATTTAATGTTCTAAAGTAAGTTTTAATTTGTGTGTAATCACCTGAAAACAAGAATTGCTGAGTTTGTTATCTTAGAATGGGCTGTTTATATCTACAGAGGGTGTGGGTCCTCTTCCATGTAGGCTGCCATGATGCACCACCATTTTTCTACAGTAGCCCAGAATGGACAAACCAAACACTGGCTCTAGACAGAGCCTTTTGCGTTTTGCTAATGTTTCGTGGCCACTGTAGGTTCTCCACACTTTTGAAATAGAATGTAGACACGAGGTGTTTGCGTACGCTCTGGTCCTTTAAAGTGAGATTTACAGCCAGCCTGATTAATACAAACAGTACAACATTATATTAAAACTGTGCTTTGGACGCATGCTTTGTGTGCATCACTGTAGCCAACTCTAGTTTGATAGGACTTTTTATATCTTTATTTCTGCCTTTATATCTCATCATGTACTGTCGAAACAGACTGTGACTTTCCTTGCCATGCTCCTCTGTGTTTAAAACATACTGTATATCGTTATCTGTTCTGTTCCCCTTGGCACATAGTTTTTTGTTTTCTTTTCTTTTGTTTTTTCAATTTGTAGAATCTGGACTCTGTAAACACACATTTTTGTACAAAAGGACCCTAATGCTGTGCAAATTTGTGGGGAAGTGTTGCTTTAAATGTCTCATGAGAAAGATTAAAACAAATCAGTAACATTGCAGGATGATCAGTTGATGACATTACTGAGGCCAAAGAACCAACCAGTATTTATACCCTTGACACTCAGAGTTAACAGACTCCTCAACAACTATTAGTATGTTTCTCAGTGTAGTGAGGGTGCAGTGTTAAGTCTTCTTTGAGAAGGAAGTATTGCATCACAGTAACACCAGCTACAGAGACATGGACTCAGATAATCACCATTACATGTGGTTTTTCATGTTTTCCTCTTTATCTTGGAATGAAGGTTCTGTGCCATCATAATGCAACAAAAATAGTTTAGTGTTTGAATACAAGATGACTCAATGTGTTTAAATTGTTTGATTTTTAAAAGATTTACTCATTTTTCTCAAACACACCCAGCTCGTCTCTGCAGTAAACCTCCCACCCCCAGGTAGCCCATATATCCAATGAAGTCTTAGATTTTCTTGCATGCCATGCTTTATGCCTATAATGTTATGTTAAATTATATACATGTTGTTGACTGCCTAGGTAGAGAGAACCCTTCTGAAATGTGGTATGTGATGTGATGATTATGTTAGGGGTTTGTATTATAAAAAGTTTTGTTTTTCTGTACCATTACAGTCAGCATTTGCACCCATGACTGTACTGTGTAGACCAAATTATCTCACTTAAGACTCAAGTGGACACAAACTCTTTGGATTTTTCTTTCATTCCATCATCTCAGCCTTTCTGTCTTCATAATGTGATCTCTGATATGTTAGCAAATTTTAAAATTGTATTTTTTATTTTATTTTATTACCACTAAGCTAACTTGAAGGGGGGTTGAAGATGGTGTTTTTAGTGTGTGGTTACAGTCTATAGCCACTGACTTGTGTATGTTTAATTAAAGACAACGTATGTGATTTATGAAGATGTTAATTAAATTGTAATAATCTTTTTTGTCACTGACGGAAAGTTTTACCCAACTAAAGTTGGAGTCAGGTGATCTTTTCATTCATTATTGTATGGAATACAAACATATATGTGATACTGTTCTCAAGTTGCTTCAGCACTTCAAGATTTCGGGTTTTGAGGGGTGTTTATCAGGTCTCATATTTTAGACACTGAAACTGCAGTGCAAATGGCACATAAGTACTGTCACGGATTTATTAATAATTTCTAGGATCACAAAAATGTCAGTTTCTAAGACAAAAAAAAAACAAACAGCTGGATAACACTCCAAAGGCTACAAGAGGGACAATTAAACGTTCCTTTAAAATGTCTTGGAAGAGACACTGTATTTGAAAGTTGCCACTAGCTGTAGGCCATGTACCACTTCACATTACTACTTGTTGAAGATGCCACTGGATCTTTGTGTTTGCATCTTTCAGTACTGGATTGAATGCTACATTCAGATTACTTTTATTCTCTGTAAACTGCCTGTTGAATGGCGAGTAATTCCATTCATTTCATGTACTGTATCCTGCTTATTCCTGTTATTCCATGTAGCCTGCTTTTTATAACATACCGTGCCAATTATGTATATTTTCTTTAATTTAAGGCAATTATTTGTATCTGTTGAATTTTGTGTAGATGTTGATTGTTTGTTTTAATTTCATTAGTTAATATTTTTGGACCTTTCTTTTTTTATCAGAATATTTCAGTACTTAAGTGATGTGGCAAGCACCAAACTGCTGTGTGCGTGTGTGCGTGTGTGCGTGTGTGTGTGTGTGTGTGTGTGTGTGTGTGAGAGAGAGGGTGTGTCTTAATCAAAACCTGCCGATGGCTAAATGGTCTTTTTTTGTGTGTCAAAAGTGAAAATGAGGTCCAGATTTGAATAAATTAAACACCACAGTATGACAAAGTCTTCTACGTAATGATTCATTATAATTTCATGCAGATGTGTTATAAGCTGTGCGTGAATGTGTGTCATTTCAGGATTAAAAAAAAAAAGTGTTGAAGCAAGTCAAATGTGTCACCAGTCGGTCTACAAGTAAAGTATGAAATAAATTGTTCATTAGGTTTTAATCTTTCCTTTTATTGGATGAATTACTTTAAATACAGTCTTATTTTGTACTGCATACAGCTTTTGATAACTTTCAGGGCGCAAAATTACCACCAGCCAAATGCTAGTAAAATATGCAAATATTAGATGATGATAGTTTCTTCACTCACCAAACAAAAAACACAACATTAAAATCTACTGAGTGGCTGGTAAAGTTTGAATATTTACCAGGCACCTGGCTGATGGACAAAAAAGTTAATTTTTTAATTTTGCTCTCTGCCCAGGACATTTCTGGCACTAGATGGCGCTGATAAATCTTTGGTATTTCCCAAAAGCCTATAGTGGTTTTGGAGTAGATGCTCATTTAATAGGGTACTTGACAAAGAGAAAATCTAACAAAAATGTTTTTATCTGTCAAAGTCTGCAGTGGAATAAAACGGGAATCATCTTGCTGCATACAAAAATTTGAAAATACCTTGAAAAGGTATGAACAGAAATATACACTCTTAATAACAGAGTTGGTGATGTACTGTGCTCAAAACACAACAATCCATAGTTGTTATGACTCACACAGCAGGTAAGAATATTCTTGTTATTAGACACAGAAAACCCAAACTGACTGTCATGGTGAAAAACATAAAAGCTCAATCAGATCTAGTGAAAATGGACTAGTGGCAGGTAACAGAACATTTATGTTTGTATACATCAACTTTCAGGTGTAAACTTGTTGAAACAGTTTCTTTTCTCACAGTAGGCACAATGTTGAGATGATTTATTTGTATTGAGAGCTGGAATACCATTCATATTTTAATTTACTTCCAGTATTCTACTGAATGAAATCCGGTAAGCATTCATATCTGATGAGAAGTGATGATAAGTATGTAAGTGGCATATTAAAAATACAGTCAATCTGTGACCATGTTAAAAATCTCAGCTGACACAGAGTTTTACTCCTCAGACATTATACCGTAAGTGTCTTGTTTATTGCTAAATCATAACGTATCAAGTACACAAAAATAAAATTGAATCCACTGATGTAGACTGACAAATGCCTAACAGTATTTCCTCTTATCTGATCACCTTGGTTTCCCTGCTGCCCGTAGTCTTCCCTAAATTTTAGAAAAATAAGGAATTACTGAACATGGACTCCTTAGCACCGAATGATAAAGCCACACATCACAGTTAAGCTTTCTTATTGCATCTCTTTAGTTTTTTACCATTCAGTGTTAAGTAGGTACTAAACCACCTTACGCCCTCAGAATGATGTTCGTATTAAGTGCGTTTGGAATCACCTGAGAATCCATTACCACTAATCAGGTTACTTTGATCTGCCTGGCCACTGTGTTGCAGATAATTCTCTATAATGGAAATAAATGATCTAGCGACCACTGGGAGAGATGGCCACCTGGATGTCTACAAACAAAAAGGTAAATGATGTCATTTTTGAGCTGCTGAAACTGAGTATCCGTATCAAACTTACACGTCATATACAAGAGTGTTTTAACTCATATCCTGACAATAATCAGTCCAAGTAGGAATGTAATGTGCAGCCAAATTCACTTATTTAAGACAGCTAAAATTATCATTAGCATTTGCTGGATAAACTACACGAGTGTGGAATCTTAATTCTAACAAACTAGTTCGATATTTGTTGTTAACAGCACAGTAGCCACGCCAATTTAAAAAAAAAACCCTGAACACTCAATCAATGTTGATCAAACAATTTCTTCAGAAACTGACAGGTAGCAGGTGTCGACTTGACAGGTTGCTGAGCAGCTTTTTTGCATTTGCAATATTTTTCGTTACCATTTGATTGTTCCAAGAATATTTTATTAAAAAACGGAATTCCTCAGGTATAATGCATAGTGAATTTTAAAAATTAAATATACTGGATATCGGCAACAAACTTCTGACTCTTGGCAGTTTCAGTTCAAAAATATCAGAAACTGTATCTTTAAAAACTTTTATCGACTAAAGGTTATCTAAAAACAAAGCATGTTTATACAGTCTTGTGTAGTAGGCAGTTGGTCTAACACTTGACAGGTTAATGCTACAGTATAAGCTAATCAACAGTAACATATTATTATGAACATACATGTCTTCCTCATAAAAACAAAATTTTTCCAGAAATAAGACTGCAAGTCTGACTGCAGCCACTAAAATTTTACCCCCCCCAACCAAAAAATGACACAATCTTAGTATGAAATTCTATGGCTTCTAATTGTCTGTCAGACTCAGAATTACCATCTCACCAAATATTGTCCTGCTACATCCAAATAACTTCCAAATGTTCAACACCTTCTGCCACATTAAGATGTCCTCCAAATGTGTATTCAGCACCACCAATAAAACCAACACAACATGTGCGTGTGCACTACTCCACACAGCTGAAGTAGTGTATAAACTGAGAGAAATCCCCAGTCACTCTGTCCTGGTCCAAGAAGGCAGCAATCCAAGCAGGATCATTTGGGTGTTTTTGGTCTCATTATTTAATGGTTGATGTGACTTACACACCAGTGTCCCACAAGAGCAGCTATGATGGGTGTCCGTACGGCTCTAATGGACAAAAGGTGCATCCTCCTTTCACATCACTGTCAGCCTTCACTTTTCTCACTGATCTCCTGTCATTCTTCACTGTATGGCAGTCTAGTAAAGCAAAACTGTCTATAGAAATATGTAAAATTATAAAAAAAAAACATAATGTCCATATTCAGTGATACTGCTCGCTGAGTCTGTGTTCTGCAGGTCAGGGTTGTAAGTCACACCAGACTCTTCTGGGATGTCAGAAACGTGCCACAACTTTTATGTCCAGACCACCTGCACCACCTGAGCCTGCCCCTGAACCCTGAGCTTGGTTTGATCCCTGGCCCACCTGGATATGGTGGAGGCCAGAGTTGAAGCTGGCACACAGCAGGTTGGTGGAGTCACTGGGAGACAGAGAAACCAGAGGACCAGCACCATCCAGAGTCAGCGTCGCTAAACAGACTGGACAGAGGATGGAAGGGAGTTAGTGTAAAAAGACTCAACACCCAAACAGTGTCTGTATATGTGTTCACGTTTGTTTGTATTCAAGTGGGTGTTACCTGCTGTGTTCTGATCCCAGATTTTGACAGAGCTGTCATGGGAGGATGTTGCTACCCGAGCGGTGCCCCCAGGTGGCATAGGCAGGAACATACAGCAGGCTGTGGTCTGGAGGTGGCCTCTGTACTCCACAACTTTACAGCCAGGCTGACGCAGGTCCCAGAGCTAATAAGACAGACACAACTCCACTGAGAACAAATGGCAGTGTCAGAAGTTTCAAAACTATCTACAGAAGACCGTGGACACTTCAGGGATCATCACAGATTTCAAACCTCGTTTGGAGACAACATGAGTAACAGAATTGTGTAGTAGCCGGACGAGGGATGTTCGATTTTAAAGAAAGTGTTTACACCGGATATTAGCATGCGTCTTGGGTGATCCGATCACAAGTGAACAGATCTAAGTACAGGTGAGTGCGCCCAAAATGCATTGAGGACACATTCAGAGCGGCTCTGACTGAATGTGACCATGTTCTTTCAGCAGAATGTACGCAATGTGTCCTGGGCCACAATGAAGTACACACAAAACATGCTGTCTGATTTCCATTTCATTCACTGTAATGCAAATTACGAGTTTAGGCTCTCTTATCTGCCAAGATAGATTAATGGATAGATAGATTCGTAACTGCAGTATCTCCAGACTCCCTTTAAAAATTGTGCATTTTTAAAGTTCTTGAATGAGGAGTAACTTAATGCACTTTGTGAAACGCTATATACGACAAATTCCAAATTAGATCCAGATTAAAACATTTCCAGAGTGGGACAAGTAAAAATCAGGCAGTTAAAACCAGGCAGAGCAAAAATGGAATAAAAAAGGAATAAAAGAGATAAACAGTAACAATAAAACAGACGATAAACAGTAAATTTTTAATTAGGGATGGGAATAGATTTAAAAAAAAATGTTACAAATTCTATAATTGATTCTGCTTATCAGTCCAATTTTTGATTGATTCTTTTGTTGATTACTGAATTTTCTCTGTGGGAAACAAAGTAGGCCAACACAGGTTTTTAGCATCACCATAACTGTTTTCTTACCTCTGTCTGAACACAGTGGAGAAACAGTAGAAAAAAGGCTTTCTGCCATGACTCCATTTTGCTGCACGTACATCATTGTTTTGCACTGTGCAACCGTCAGAAAAACATGTCGGCATCTATAAAAGGAACTGATAAGCTTGGAGGCGTATGATTTCAATGGATTGGACAATTTGGAACCAGTTCTTA
>JAJHUR010138887.1:16997-33049 GCA_027495735.1 Lutjanus campechanus
ATAGGCAGGAACATACAGCAGGCTGTGGTCTGGAGGTGGCCTCTGTACTCCACAACTTTACAGCCAGGCTGACGCAGGTCCCAGAGCTAATAAGACAGACACAACTCCACTGAGAACAAATGGCAGTGTCAGAAGTTTCAAAACTATCTACAGAAGACCGTGGACACTTCAGGGATCATCACAGATTTCAAACCTCGTTTGGAGACAACATGAGTAACAGAATTGTGTAGTAGCCGGACGAGGGATGTTCGATTTTAAAGAAAGTGTTTACACCTGATATTAGCATGCGTCTTGGGTGATCCGATCACAAGTGAACAGATCTAAGTACAGGTGAGTGCGCCCAAAATGCATTGAGGACACATTCAGAGCGGCTCTGACTGAATGTGACCATGTTCTTTCAGCAGAATGTACGCAATGTGTCCTGGGCCACAATGAAGTACACACAAAACATGCTGTCTGATTTCCATTTCATTCACTGTAATGCAAATTACGAGTTTAGGCTCTCTTATCTGCCAAGATAGATTAATGGATAGATAGATTCGTAACTGCAGTATCTCCAGACTCCCTTTAAAAATTGTGCATTTTTAAAGTTCTTGAATGAGGAGTAACTTAATGCACTTTGTGAAACGCTATATACGACAAATTCCAAATTATTCTTAAAAAATTGGCAAATGTTATATATATATTTAAAATATGAATATTTTTCTTTCTCTCTTTGTGTCTATTTGCCTCAGCATGCTGGCTACTACTGTTAGGCAGATGCATTTGGTCTTTGTGCACTGAAATGAAGTATGTGTTTATCTAAATGCAGAGCAGGGAATTGAAATGATTACAGTAACAATGATAATAAACTTAATTTATACAGCACTTTTCAAAACAAAATGTTTTACATGGTAAAGATGGACGAATGGACCCAAGATTAAAACATTTCCAGAGTGGGACAAGTAAAAATCAGGCAGTTAAAACCAGGCAGAGCAAAAATGGAATAAAAAAGGAATAAAAGAGATAAACAGTAACAATAAAACAGACGATAAACAGTAAATTTTTAATTAGGGATGGGAATAGATTTTTAAAAAATGTTACAAATTCTATAATCGATTCTGCTTATCAGTCCAATTTTTGATCGATTCTTTTGTTTATTACTGAATTTTCTCTGTGGGAAACAAAGTAGGCCAACACAGGTTTTTAGCATCACCATAACTGTTTTCTTACCTCTGTCTGAACACGGTGGAGAAACAGTAGAAAAAAGGCTTTCTGCCATGACTCCATTTTGCTGCACGTACATCATTGTTTTGCACTGTGCAACCGTCAGAAAAACATGTCGGCATCTATAAAAGGAACTGATAAGCTTGGAGGCGTATGATTTCAATGGATTGGACAATTTGGAACCAGTTCTTAACTGGAACCAGTCCTCAATTCTCATCCTTATTCATCATCTGTGCCTTCTTGTAAATTTGGCATTAAGTTAAATAAATTAAGTTTATTTTTTTGTAAAAACATTGTGTTAATTCGTTGCAGCATCGCTGTACAGGTGGTTACTTTGTGTCTAAATGTCTTACAACATTTGGTCTTTCCAACAGGAATGATGTTGCTATGTTGTGTTTGCATATAGAGTAGGGAAGTGAGATCTGATCACAAGAGGTCACTCAAGACACATGGAGATGGGGTGTAATGCCAGGTGTGAACACAGGTACTTAGACAATAAAACAATGACAACTAAAAAATATATTTAGTTAGCTGCTAACAGCCTCAACCCATCCACCATCTGTACATCTACACCTATACAGCCAACAACCACACAAACACCTCCAGTAGTCTCACCGTGGCTTCACAGCCTTGGCCTCCAAAACCGTTGCTGCTGGACACCAAGTAGTTTCCATTTGGAGAAACGTCACAGTGTGTCTGGATGTACTGCTTGGCTGGAAAAGTATTTGTCACCTGCCATGCTCGGCTGTCCCACACCCTGTACACATGCACAAAATCATTACTGTAGAAATACATTAATGCACGGACAATGAGTATATGTGCACATTCACATCAAAGATATAACCTGACGTGGATGTGGAATAAACATGTTCAGCGGGATTTATTTCGAACAAACAGTTGGCTGCATGAGGTAATGTTAAAGGTCAAGAGTATACAGATGTGTAATCACTACATTCTCCCTGACTAACAGATGCTAATGTGCAGGTAGCTGCCATCAAACACAACTATATCAACCTACTGGTTTATAAGCAAAGGTCATATACAACATATTACATACATCTGCAAGTAATTATGATTCAATTTAAGAGAATTTCTTTGTTCTCTTTCACCCACCACCTGTGAGAAAGAGAAAGCTGTGCTGTTTTATGAAAGAGTACAGGTACAATCCCAAGCCTTAAACGTAGGTATGGCAACATATTGGCTTATGCTGTTGGGATAACAGCAGCGAGCAGTCAATCATTCAGCAGTAAATAACTGACTTAGCTGTAAAGAGTTGCACAGGTTAATGTTTTTTGTGACCTACTGAATTATATTATATTATTATTATTATAATTATATTATTGAAGTCTTTTCAGGGAATATTAAGAAAGAAAACGCAAATTCCAAAAGTATGGGCACAGAATTAACTTTCAAGAGGACAATAATCTAAATTAAGTTTTTGCACATATTAAAACTAATTATTACAAACTAAGCTACTTTTGAGGTAAAAATCTGAATCAGAATCAGGTTTACTGCCAAGTAGTTTCTCAAATATGAGGGAACTGTCTTGGTGTTTTGGGGCATAACAATAAATATAGCAAGTAGAAAAATATAAAGAAAGTTATGCAAGTCAGCATAACTAGAAAAAAGAAAAACTGACAATAAATATGAAAAAAGTATTCACTGGGCGATGAGCAAAAGTTAGAATACAAAATTTTACATTAATATAATAAAGGCAGATGAAAATCTATGGTAATCAGTCAAAACATTGTGGGCATGATGTGATTTTTTTTTTTTTTTTGGATAAAATTTTGCATCACAGTGTTGAGTGACGGTTCTCTTTGACTGTCGACAACAACAGCACTGTTCATTTTAGAGATGTCACCATGTGTTCAATGAACTCAGCAATTACTATGAGTTTAGCATTAAAAAACTTTTTGTGACTTGTTCATGTAATGTTTTGACCCTCAAAGAGACACAGATGTGTCATTATCATGTAATTGTAGGGTAGCAGCAGCAAAACCTTTTTTGCCATATATTTTCCCAAGAAGAAGAAACAACTGAACAACTGAATTTCAATTTTCTTGCTATGCTCCAGTAACACAGTTGCAGTAGCCAATGTCTCTTCTGTACCTGATGGTCTTATCCTCAGAGGTCTGGACTACAGAGGAGCTGCCTGGCACCCAGCACACATGAGTAACCTGGACAGAGAGGAGAGGAAAGTGCAAAAGTTGAAAGCCTGCAGGACATGAACTGGGGAAGTAAAGATTGAATGGCTTATTGATTTGATTCTTTTTCTTACATGGTCAGGTAGACACCTGAGGCGATCCAGCAAGCTTGGAACAATTCTTTGTACAGGGTTGTGTGCACAAAAAAAGCATTAACCATAATTCTCACCAGGTTTCGAGAAATGTTGTGTCTCTGTTCACATTTTGCAGATTCAATATCCCACAGGCACATCCAGTTGTCACGAGAACCGGTGCACAGCTTTCTTCCCTCTACAAACCACAATGAAAACAGTTCCAAATGTTCAGTGCAGATCAATAAATGACAGTTTGCATAAAATTACCAAGTCACACTGAAGGGCAAAAGCCTCTAAAGCCCTGGGAGTAGTTAAAATTTCACTTAAAATATATAAAAACATCTTGACTGAACAGGACATGAGATCAGTTCAGAGATATTCCCTCAGCTGTCAACACCACCCTGCTGGTTGAGAAGTTTCCTTCACATCTCAAATTAGATCTACACTCAGGAGGCTTGGTGGTGAACATTCATACAAACATTATTTAAGTATGTTTGACGCAGCTATGCCAGGAGGTTTGTTTTTACAGCACGTTTGTATATTTGGTGCTGCAATGAGTTTCTTTTGGTAGCCAAAAGAAACAGATATTTCATCAAGTTGTTAGAAAGGAGGTGATGTGCTTTTTGTTTAATATTTGTGAACTGTCCTCAGAGAGCTATGTTCCCATGTCAGTTTCAGTATATGACGATGAGCTGTTTTTGACAGTAACCTGTTTTGGGGATAAATATGATGATACAATCGGTAAGATACCTTGAGTTTTATCATGCAGTGTGATATACTACAAATTGCAGATTGTGAACTTTATCTTAAAGGTATACTATGCAGGATTTGTCAGCTGTTGTTTGTAAATGTGCCATTCAAAGTTGGCCCCTCCTCCCTGGTTCGATGAATGAGAGGCGCAGCAGCAGTGACGTCCAGAAATAAGTGAATTAGGGGAGGGACCGGCATTAGTGAGAGCAAAGCACTGAATCACAGATATTAAACATTATTTTCTGATAGTTTCACAGCTGTTACGTTCTCAAGCACACATAAACACGCCCACGCCTCCACACAACGCCGGATTTTGTGTGAATGCAGACGAAGTGAACCTTAATCCTGTTTACTGTGCTCTGCCTGTGTTTGTATGCGTGTGTAGCTCAGCACCGCCCTCGTTCAAAGAGACACACAGACCAGCGCTCACAGACAGCGAGCAGAGGAGAGGGATGGAAACAGTGATGTAACTTAGTTGCCTGCATGTTGTTATTGGCTGGGGGCTACACACCACTGACCAAAGGTTAACACCCAGAAACGTCCTGAACACAGCAAAATAAGAGAAAATAAGGAAATACAGGCAAAGGGTAGGATCTCTTAGTGGTGTCTGTATCTCAGATACAGACACCACTAAGTTTTAATCCCGGTAAACGGGATTCCCGGGACTTGACCTCGAAACCATTTCCCAGTAAACGGAAAATGAGAAACCGGGCAAATACTTATAAAATATTGAGAAGATATGGGAATATACTGTATATAGAAAATATATGGACCAAGTTTAATTTATTAAAACATAGTCAACAGCACAGGTGAAACAGCTGTGTGCGTGTGTGCCGGTGGAGCACAACGAGCACATTAATTACTGATGAAGAGTCGCAAATACTTCTGACCATTAACACAATTAGTACAGTAACTTGCGGTTCTACCATCTAAATTAGATGAACACAACACAATTTCTGACACCAGCTTTGTGTGCAAATACTTCAAAATATTAAATTATGAGGATGGAAAGTGTGCACTCCTCTGTCTGAACAAGGGATCAAATGCGCTGTACAGAGGTTCAACAGGCAGTTCACTGCGACATTTAAAATCTAAAACTCCAAGTGAAGCCCAAAACTTCAAGAACACTGGTTTCATACTTTGTCCAAATACTGAGAGAGAGAGAGTAGAATATGATGGATTTTACCTTCAACAGTTGGCTCTGGTGAAATGTGACTCCCAATGAAGAAAGACGACCAAAATCTCCCGAATAATCCATCCAAAATGTCGCACTAAGTGAGCGAGGGCTTTGTGAGCGTTTTGAGTGAACTTTGAGTGAAAGTGATTACTGACATTATTAGGCCAAGTGCTGGCATTCACTGTGCTAGCCTTCTGCTGGAGTCACGCAGCAGCCTCTGAACATAGCTTAAAAGAATGAATAGAATGTTTTCGAAAACACCAAATTACTTGTTTTAACATATTTTGTCATCCTCACAGCTGCAACGAAGGTCAAGCTGCATGCGGCATGCGCAATTTATATTATGTTCATTATCATGTTGATTAATGTTGAAATGATGTTCTTCTGCCACAATAATTATTAATACCACCAGATAACACACTGAGCTTGCAGCTAATCTCAAATACTACTGCACTGGTCATTTTTTGTGCGCATTCATAACTGTATGCTGAAACCTCTGTGATTTACAATTTTTACAATTACAATTTTCTTGCAAAAAAACAAAAAACAAAACTCTTTTATGGCTCCACATTGGCAACAGCTGTGGCCAGAGGCATTATGTTTTCAGATCATGCTTGTGAACACAATATGTCAAGAACTCCTTGAGAGAATTTCTTCAAGCATTGCATAAATGACCAACTGGACTCAAGGATGGACTGATAAGATTTTGGCAGTCAGACATGAGCTCATGGTGATCCTGGACCTCTGTCACGTTCTCATGAAGGTCTGTATAGTGGTAAATTCCATATTAAATTCCTTCAAAGTTTTCACTTTATACTATATGATATTATATGAGTCTGGACAGACATGGATGTAAACTGCAACTAGACTTGCTGGTGGACACATACGACTGCTAGGCAGCAATTCTATTTTTTGACTGCTCTGTTTTATATGACCATTGAAAGCTGACTTCTCACTCTTCCAGCCGCTAGGGGCCACAAGTGATCAACAACTGCTCCAGTCTGAAATCTTGTTTCGGTTCGGAACAACATATGTGGCAGACATGTTAATGTTGGCGGAACTTTGCAAATCTTTGCTGGTTGCATGGTGCCAGCTGTGGTGGCACTGCAGCAGGTGCTTCACATTCTGTTGCCTGGTGAGGATCTGCACTCTGCTGAGTGACCTCTTCTGGTTTTATCTGAGTGTATACACTGTTTTTAGGGAAATCCTGCATAGCATGCCTTTAAAGCAATAAAAATGTTTCAAGACAGCAGTTTAATAGTTACAGTTCAATATTTACTCATGAGTGAGGAGACTCATTGTATGTGTATATGTGTGCATGTGTGTGTGTGTGTGTACCAGGGCTGATAGCTACTCCATTGACCACCAGCTCATGCCCACAAAATTCCTGAATCGGTTCATCCCCCTGGTTGAGGTCCCACATCAGAACAGTCTTGTCCCGTGAGGCGCTAAAGATCCACGTACTGCCTGGATAACACACCGCCTGGCAGAGAGACGGAGGCAGAACTATGAGGAGACATAAATGTGAAATGTGTAACAGCTCTGTACGGCGTCACACCTTTATCAGTTTGAGCACACACTGTATTGACGTTACCTTGGTAACCTCCCGGTTGTGACCCTGGAAGGACTGACACATCCGGCCTTGCTTCCAGTCGTACACCACCACAGCCTACAGGTGCGCACACAAACACACATGCACATACACACACAAATTTCACAGATTTCACATTTCTCACACATTTCCATGTGGAAACTTGTATACAGTTTATAGTGTTTCATTGACAATGTGAATTGCATAATGTCAGTACTTTCTTGCATTAGGCAATAATCGAATAAATGATTGTAAATTGTCTATTTCATTGGTTCTTTTATCACTTGTACTTCTCTAAAAGCCAGAGAAAAAAAGACGTAGTTAAATTAATACTGTGATTAAAATTATTTTAGAAAATTATTTTTATCAACTACTATTTCATAGATTCATTTACCTGATCACTCCCACCAGAAACACAGAGATCTGGGCTGAGACAGGTGACAGTGTTGATGGACCCTTGATGAGCAGGTTCATACTGCACCACCTGACTGTCAAAGGTATTATCTGCCTTCTCCCCCTGAGATGCCCTGGACACACACAAAAAAAGTATAAATGTTACATATTAAGCCACTATTTAAATTGATATTAATGGATATATCAATTAATGATAATGCTTGTGGGGATAACTGATATTTAGCCAGTATCCAGCTCTGTATTATTCTCATATTATATTATGTTGTTTTACAGGTTTCCCTGCTAAAACTGCTAAACATGAACTATAGGGATGAAAATAATCCTCAAGAAATGACTGTCACAGCATCTGCTGATGACACTTTCCATGTAAATATAGATATACAACATACTAAGCATAAGAATACTACACGTTATTTATTATCATCTTTACACACCATGCAATATACTTATCTTAATCACTGCTACAATGAGCTAAATATTTTTTCAAAGACTTAATGAATTATGTGGGGGTATTTTTTTGAGTTTGTGAGTAGCTCTTCCATTTCCACAGTGCACTGTATTGCACACAACAATCATCAAAACCACATCCAAAAATTTAGAACCTTTTGTGTATATACTGACACCTTTTAAATACAGTACCGCTACTCTTATAAATTATTTAAAAAATGGTTCATAATTAGTTTACTTTATGAATCATTATTAAACTATTGTAAGCAAACTATAATATTTTCATGCATCTGCAAGATCCAGTTACTGCTTACAACTTATTAGTCTTACTAATGAGTTACTAACATTTATAATTGGTAAAGGGAGTCTTATTGTAAAGTGTAAAACAGTGCATGGTGAAAATGTCAAGGTGCCAAGCCAAACAGTGCCAAAGCCTTAGTGTGTGAATCTGTTAATTTGATAAGTTAATTTGATGCCACATTAAACTCTCTGAATATTAAGATATACTGATGGTGATTAAATGCCAGTAACCTATTACCAAATATCTGATGAAGTTGACAGTTACAACTACTGCTGATCAAGAAGGCAAGGTAGGTAAAATAAGCAATGAGACCTGAGTCTCAAAAATATAAAAAGTCAATGTTTCCCCTTTTATCTAATGTGCTGTAACAAATTATTAATGATTTATAAAGTGCTTACAACCTAATTATAAACCATGTATAAATCAATTATAAGGGTACTCCTATTGTAAAGTGGTATCCCTTTATAGTACTTTGTTTTTGTTCTTCTCTATTGTGCGCAGACTTTATACTGAAATCCTGGTTATAAATAGCATGCAGTGCAAATGAGGACACAGAAACTGTTTCAGTGGTGCATTTATCTCACCTGTAGAGCTCAGACCTCTTGCGAAACTTGCTCTGTAGTTTGCCCATGTCTACTAGGAACCTGCAGCCACACTGACACAGAGAGAGACATGCTATCAAATCTGGACAAAAATCATTTAGTGAGTGGTGATGACGAGGGACAATGGATCAAGCCAAGAGTTCAGCTCAGTTCAAAAGCTCAGTAAGGGAAATTCAATATCATAATAAGCAATAATGACATTAAGCACAAATCGACAGGACACTGGATGTTCTAAAGTATATCACTACCATTAAATATACTCAGGGTATCAACATTATCAATGCCACACATCTCAACTTAAGTAGAGCTTACTCTGATCAGATCTCCTGAACCACAATGAACCTTGCAGGTTTGTGGTTTTTTGCTGAGTCAAAACTAAACATGGTGAAGCTGCTTTAGCCTCTATATTGACTACTTTAAAATCCAAATTAAAGACGTGTTCACTGTTGCTTTTAATTAAATTATCTTTCACATCAAAATTATTTTAGCTTGTTTTCTGCAACGCTATTTTCCTGTGAAACTCAAGCAGTGTTTTGTGGACTAAAAAACTAAACCTGACCTTCAATCAGCATGAGGGTAAGTGACTGAATGACTGAATTTTCAATTTTGGGTGAAATATCCCTTTAAAGTAATTGTTAAACTTATAAATGAACACTGTGAATGAGGGAGAACTTTCATTTCACTTGTAAGTATGAATCTGATATAATGTACACAGAATAATCACAAGAGTGACAATGTCAGAAATGTCTGCATCCAAGTTGCTCATAAAATAAATAATATTGTAAGTAAATGGAGGCATGTTTTCCATTTTCAGCAATAACCAATTATGAATATCAGACCAGACCAAAGTGATGTATGAATATTTAATAAAATAGATGGCCAATGGTTTCAGCCTCTTGTTTTATTCTGTGTGATTTTGATTATTTTGCTCTTATTGTTTTTATTCTATGACGTGATTCTGCTCGCTCATTTTTGTCATGTGTTTTTTGTGCTTGTGCCTGTGTAGTCTGTAATGCAGTTTGGGTTGCCTTTGCATGATATTTACTATATACATAAATTTACCCTGCCTTCCTTACTGCAAAATAGCTTGCCTAAATCCACACGGTGAGATTAAACCTCGCAAACACTACTTTCTCACACACATGCACACGTACAGCTAAGCTCCTCCCTCGTTATCCTGGCGTAGCTACTCCTCAAACAACCGGCAGGAAGGAGAGGTTAAAATCCTATTAGAGCCGCATCATTACTGTCACAAGGAATTACGTTAGTCACTCGAAAACACCTGCTATGAACTGTGCTGCCAATCATTAAGTTATGCAACAACACTAACAGGTTTTAACCGAAGTTAGTGATGGTGAAAAATGGTTTATGAGTTGTGGTACACGGTCGTGGAGACAAGTGAAGCAAGATTTCTTACCTGTCACCGGCAGGTGTGGTCGCTGTGTGATGCTGAGGCAGTGTGGCTAGCCCGCTAGCATGCTAACTAATCTGTATCTGCCATGCCAACACAGATCAATGCCCTAGTAGCACCAAAATGTGGATGTACAACCGTTAAAACTTGTTGGAGTCGTTGTCGAATCGACTGAGAAAAGTTCCCCGACGACTGCCATGACAGTAAGTTGTCCTAACTGCGCAGGAAAGTGCCCAGAAAGAGTCTTTTAACTACACGGACCCATCCCTCTCTCCGTAGCGACCATGGAGCGACGCTTTCTCGTATCTAGGCGAGGGCGGGGTCACGTGACAAGAGACGGGAAGTAACTGAACGCCTTTTCTCTTACAAAATAAAAGTCTGATGTACTATTTACGATTTATTGTTGCATTTCTGGCCATGTACGTTTTAATTCATGTCTGCAGTAAAGGCTCCACAGTAAAGGAATTACCTCCTTTTTTAAAAATCTTTTTTTTCTACTTGCCGTGTTTATTGTTATACACCAAAACATCAAAGCATCTTGGCAATAAACCTGATTCTGGTTATGAATGTATTCAACCTTTTTTTTTCTATTAAATAAGTCAATAGAGCAATCCCATATTTAATGAGGTAATTCTAACTATTTTTCGGGGGCAAATGTAGCTTCTAAGCTCCCCTTGTATTGTTCCCCTCTCACTCTCTCTGTGCACTGTCTCCACTCTCATGGTGATTAAATACAAATTCACAAATATGCACTACTATGTGAGTACAATATCAGTTAAAAAATAATTAAAGCCTGAAGCACAAATTTTGACAGGGGGACCATTTTCACAACAGGGCCTAAAATAATAAAACAGGACTCACCTTAAGGCCCTTATCTTCATGATTTGATATTGTGCAGTAGTACTCATTTCTAATCTGGAGTAATATTATATCCTGAGTTTTTAAGCCTCAGTCATTGATTTTTAGTATATTTCTTTTAATCTCTGGTATAACCTATACTTTATTCAACTGACTTTTATTGGTTTATTTATTATATTTTATTGTTGTCATTTTTACTCTTGCAAAATTAGTATTTATTGTTATTGTTGTTTTAATTCTTGACTATGTTGTTTTAATTTTGCTATGTGAGGAACTTCAGGCAGCATGTGTTTGGTGCACCTGTGGGCTGGAGTCCTGGGGCAATTGCCTGGTTTACATAGTTGGTAATCAAACCTTGTCCACACACTTCTTGACTGTATTATCTGAATATTGAGTATATTGAATAGACCTTTCCTAATCTGACAGAGCTATGGCCATTGTTTGGACATCCACATTTGCTGTTATCCAGATCATTTCTAAGCTACTAATAAATCTATGAATGCATTAACACTGTCTGGTGAAGAACCAACAACCAAAAGCTCAAACTTTTCTATACAGATATCATCACTATCTCAATGCTCTTGCTTTTACCTGCACACTGTTCAATGTCATGGAAGGATCCAAGTTTTATGTTCTTTTCTTTGGCTGAAATATAAAGATTACACTGTATGTGCATTATACATGTGAATAGGGGCATGCAGCGCAATCAACAAAATATTATTAAAATTATATAAATAGATTAAAAATATATCATTTAGATTTGCATGGTTTCCTAGTGGATGAAAAATAAAGTAGGATATGTTTTTCAGCCAGCAACATGTTTCATTTGCTTAAAGGAGGATATCAACTTTAAACAAGATTATGCTGAACAACACATGACAGGTTAAAAAGTTACTGACCTGTGGCTGGATGTCCCTCTAGAGAGCTGCTTGGTTGACCTTCATTACAGACACAGGCTGAATGGCTCCCCAAGCTGGAAATCTGGGACGAATCATCAGACAGACAGGTCCCTGGACAGCTAACATTAATTCTGCTAGAACGATTTTTACAGTTTTTTTCTTTTCATGTGACATTTTCATGTGTTTCATTGTAGCTCAGATTTTTGCCAGCATTGTTTGGTGGATAAAGTCAGGAAAGATAAGAACAGCTTTGACTTCATGAGCTGGATTTAAGCAAACGCATTACATGCAATTAAGCACTGAGTCACTGGGATGTTCCCATTTAAATGGTCTAAATAGGCCACTTAGTTAGGTTACAATCAACACTGCTCAATACCTATGTGAGGCGACCTCAATTCTAACTTTGTTTGCAGCAAATGGTTTAAGTAAGTATGACTACAGTTAAACTCTCAACTTAGTTTTGTCAGGCATTTTACTGACTAGTAAGGTTGTTTACTATCACCTAATGGTGTTACAAACCAAGCATTACTTTCCAAGTTTGAGTATGACTATTACACTTACACGTTTCTCTATTTTCTTTGTCTCAAATTTTGTCTGACACATGTCCCTGATCAGGTACATAAACAGGAGTCCAGGGCCTTAAGTTTGTCTGCCAAAGGGTCAGTTATAACAAAATGTTTAAGATCCCCTGGTATAATGTGTTTTGACTTGCTTCTTTCTTTCACTTGCTTTGTCCAAAATGTATTAGCTTTAATAGGCCTATGTAGTAAGACAGAACAAAAGCAGCTCATGAGGACAAATGCTAATCCCTATCTGTGCAAGATTCATTTGCCTCTCTCACACTGCCACGAGGAGTAGTACAGAGCTTTATGTCACACATTGCTGAAAGTATACTATAGTGCTATAGCTCTTTATGATGCAGTTAACAAGTCCTGAACTTTGCCCTGCGAATGCCCATTTGCTAATCTGACTGAGACTTAAGTTTCCATTTGATGGTTTTAGATCATGTTAGCAGCGTGCGGCTATTTCCCAAAATAAGAAGCAAAGCAAAGCAGAGAAATTATTTGTACATTAACTGAGGCAGTATTACAGGTGAAGCACAGCATGTGACCCACCAAGAAGCAAAGCTGGCAAGTTTTCAGGCAGGTCTTAAACACAAAAGACCTTCAAACTAAAACTGGCCTACACAGCAGTCAGCGATCATTCTACAGCCATTGCTCTGGACCTTAATCTGACTGGGATCCAAATGAGAAATTCACAGTGTTTCTTTGGACCAAAGTTCATTACTGTTCTCATGAATATTGGCCCAGAGAAGTTCATTGTAGGCACAAGACCAACCACCCCAAAACATAAACACTCACACGATAATGTGTTCACTATATAATTGACTGTCCTTCTGGTAATGAGTGAGTAAAGATACCTAGACAGGTTGTGGAAAAAGCAGCAGTTGCAACAGGGCTAAATTTACTGATAACTTGGCACAGGCAAGAACAGTGGAAATGATAATAATGGAACAAGAGTGGATACATGTAGCCACTATCATTGTATCAATCTGTCAGTGTGTGGGCCTGTTATAAACAGTATGACAAGTAATGGCCGTGTAACTCTCCAGTTTGTTAGCATATGGAACAGATGATATGCATGTAAAAATTACACGGGGTTTATACAATTAAGTTTTTGTCAAAGGAAATATTTACTGGAATGCACACAGGTCTACCCTGTGGAAATAGAGAAAGTACTGGGTTTGCAAAACAAAAAGTGAAATTTAAAAGCCAGGATGATGTGTGAAAAACAAGCAATGGACATTTTGAAGAAGTGAGAAACTTCTAAACTTGACATGAGAAACTTGACCATATGATAATGTTACAGCTCAGCGGAGGAGGATGCCATTACATCTTGCCCTGTCATCATGGATGTACTAGGAGAGGGTCTCAGTTGTTTCTTTTTTTTAACATTTGAAAAGTGATCACTATTCACTTAGACTGTTCGGGTCAAACTCCAGCAGTATTTTGTGAACTAAAAAACTAAACCCCACTAAACGCTTTTTGGGCTGCAGGATTTTTTCCCCCTGCAATACCATGAGTGGCCACTGGGGAAAAAAAAAAAATCAAGGTTGAGTGGTAATGCCCTATTGAGTTCTATCATACATATATGGCTGTTACTTGCATGAGCCTCTCATCTGTGAGTCTATGCACATTTCCTTTTGTTCTGTGATACGGTTGGTAGGTGTAGTCCAGTAGAGGGAAAATAGTTCCTATAAAACAGCTGACAACAAGGCCTGTGGATTATCTTGAATAACCAGATTATGGCTTGTGAAAAGTTATTCAAATTCTGTTGGGTTTTTTGTTTGTTTGTTTGTTTTTTGGCACTTTGAGCACCTCAAGCAGAGTGCCATCTATTATGTTTGAAAAGGCAAACATCTCAAAAACTTGGCAATTAAACTAAAACTATCTAGAAGGCTAAATTTCACTACTGATTAAAAAAAAAGAGAAAGAAAGTGCATTTTGCTTTTGGGGTGAACTTTCCCTTTAAAATAGATCTATACACTGACAGTGACTAGTAGCCGTGACGACACTTCACCACTTTCCCCCACAAAGTCAGCACAAAAACATGATTTAAATTGAATTGCCTGCTATTACACACATGCCCATTCAGCTCCTCCATTCATACACATTTTCTATTCCACAGGTTGGGGTATGGTATAAATACTTGTGTGGCGTTTGTTTGACGTGACACTCCCCCCTGGTCGATGGGAGGCCGACGTCACCCTGCCAGCGGAGGAGTGGATGGCCTCTGTAATAAAAATACATGAAGAGAATTGAGGAAAAGGAGAAGATTGGCCGGGGGAAAGAGGCAACAACACGGCGTTTATTCCTTTTCTTTCCCACCCTGCTACACTCAGCCATGGACGTCAACGCCTTTTAACACAATACTGAGACGCATATCTCCGCTGCGGCATCGAGAGCTCCGGCTGAAATGCTATGTTATGTGTGGCTTTCTTGGTTTTTTTGAGCAGACAGAGAGAGATAACTGTACTGTATCCCAGCCTAGCGGATTGGAGTGAAAGTCCGCCATATTCTGCCTTACCACGCCCGGGAGTCGAGCCACTGGAAAATAAACGGACAGCTTTACGCATGTGTTTTTCCCGCTGGCCTCACCCACGGACGATAACTTGAACATTTTGGGATTTCCGCTGATTGAAAAACAGCAACATTTAAGACTTTGAAGAAGAAGAGAGAGGTGGCCAACCCGGGCACGGATGGCAACGCTTAACGAGATCACACACAGCAGTACGGAGGATGTGTCTTAAAAGGATCTGTTGATCATATTGAGAAGGAAAAGCAGATTACACCAATTAAGATTGCACAGATATTCAACTCAAACCGCTTTGGACACTATTCTGAAAAGCAGTCGGGGGGGAGGCCCAGAAAGCGAACCGAAACAGGGGGGAGGGGGGGTCAATATTTTCTCAAATATCTAATTTTCCTTTCCAGCACAATCTGTGCGCTGTTCAGACTCATTATAAAGGGCGTCCACGCGTTATTTCACCACCACCAGGCCTGCATGAGGACGTTATTTTGGCATTCACAAGCCTCTGTTTTTGTTTCTTTTTAACTCCAACCAATCTGAATGAATCAGTAAAGGAGGAAAAAGGCAGAAAAGTGCGTGTTTTTGTGCTTAAAAAAAGGCAATCAAAATGACCCTGGAATCCATAATGGCGTGTTGCCTCAGCGAGGAGGCGAAAGAAGCCAGGCGGATCAACGACGAGATCGAAAGGCAGCTCCGCCGGGATAAGAGGGACGCACGCCGGGAACTGAAACTGTTGCTTCTCGGTAAGCTCAACATGCAGGCAGAAACACGGGGGAGGGAGAGGAGATGCAAAGCACTGAATTCCTCTCAGCACAAATAAATACCTTTGTCGGGCAGGCAGGGGTGGGGAAGGTAGTTGAAGGTGGTGGGGGTCTATTTAATGGACTTCCCACCTGAGTGAAGTTGGGGAGTGCGTGGTTGAAATATCTCGGTGTTGTGAGTCGAGTGCACAGATTGGCAGGTCAGCAGAGGGAGTGGATGCTGCCCAGTCAGGCCTACAGGGCTCCTGGTGTAAAAAAAAAAAA
>JAJHUR010138888.1:0-15332 GCA_027495735.1 Lutjanus campechanus
TCAGGAAGAAAATGTAGCAAAACTTTAAAATTGGTCAAATAATCAATTTGTATCATTTTGTGTATATACTTTTATTTATATTTTGCACTTGATTTGTTCAACTGTTACAGTGATGAAGTAGATATAGTCGACACAGGCTACCAATTAAGCCTTTCAGTATAGTAAAGTAAAAATAAAATAAAAATAAAAATGATCTTGTCCCCATGAAATAAATCCCCAAACAGAGTTGAATAACAAACAAAAATGATATATTCAATATTTCTGTCCTTCGTCACTGTATATTAATTTAAGAAAAAAAAAACAATCATCAGAGATGAACCTGTCAAAAATAATTTCTAACAATTGCATCCCTTACTACACGTCCAGTCAGTCCCTCATCCTGACAGAATGCCAGAGGTTGATCTGGTTCTTCAACAGGCTCAGGTACATAAACATCATCACAGAGAGCAAACCAGCAAACCAGGTCAAACTTCAGATCCGCCTCCTAAAAGCAGGGCCTGAAAATGCTGGTCTCTCCTACTTGGATGAAGAACCCTGAACATTCTTTATTTTGTTAACTATTGGACATTTAGCCTTTTTTTTAATTTAAGACTTTTTCAAAATATCCACAATGTATTTGTTTATGTATATTTGTTATTTGTTGTGGCTCAGATGAGTGGTCATAAAAGAAATCATAAATAGAAGTGGATGTTTATGTTATTTTTGGGTTTTGTCTCAAAATAAAAACACTTAAAGTGACTCCATGTTGGCTCTTCTACCTGTTGTTCTCTACATTGCTGGTAGCCCACATTGTGATATATGTTGTCCAATTTAGAGCACTGGTAATCCGGATTTGGTAATCTTGAAAACTGTCTATCTGGATCAGGGTGATCCAGTCCAATGTTGCTTTGAAAAACCGGCATAAAAGTAAGACGGATTACCTGATCCTGGATAGCAAAAAATGGGATTTCCAAATCCGGATCATTTTGATCCAGATTACATTTTTTGAACAACTGGCCCCTGATTATTTGTGTAGTCCTGATAATGATAAATTGTCAGAGGATGAGTATCGTATTGTTTGAATGTAAAAATTCAACCATTATTAAGTATAGTATAGTATATAACTGAGTGTGGTCTAGACCTACTCTATATGCAAAGTGTCTTGAGACAACTTTGTTGTGAATTGGCGCTATATAAATAAAATTTGACTTGACTTGACTTGACTATAGAAGGAGAAACCTGCCAAAATAGTTTGTCAGTCATCTGTCTATGTTTAAACTTATTTTATTTATTACTGCAGACACATAAATCGGGAGTAGTTGGTAAATTAGGCGCTTTTTGGGCCTTTATTTAAATGACCTAGTTTGTCAAAAATCAATACCTTTGTTAATTAATTCATTAATTTTAAAAATGACTGATCTAGGAACAATCTATCTTATCAGAATGAATGAAAATCAATGAAAATCATTACACTCTGCATTAATAAAGAACAGACGTGCAATTGCGTGCGTGCGTGTTTTCATGAGGTACAGGTGGGAGCAGATGCTAGATCCAACCATCAAGTGGGGAGGTCTGAGGCACTAATGGCAATAGTGTGACAGAAGAGGGCAAAGCCCCCCAGGCTCAAGAGGTAGAAGCTTGTTCGAATTAAAATATAATAAGAGACTAGAGTGAGACTGTTTGGTGGGCAACCGTCAGACCCTCAGGAGATGGTCTGCCCATCTTATTCAGCTCTTTTTATTTTCTTGCCCCTTCTCTCTTTTCCTTTTTTTTCCTTTCCTTTCCTCCTTTCTCTTAGTCCATTTATTTATTTATTTTAATTTAGAGATCTTATTATTTGGTGGCTGGCACTGGGAGGATGTGCCAACATCTGCCACATAAAACCATCTGTACCCAGAACCTCCATGTTGCATATTTCTATTAACATGTTTAACTTAGTTACCACATGACAAGTCTCACAAAGTGTTAAAATCATTGTACAGCTGTCCGGTTGCTTGAAAAAAAATATTCCAAGACATAGGCAGATAATGAGTTTTGGTTCTGTCACACTAGAACATCCACCCTAATTAATTCATTCATTCATTGTATCCGTCGTCTGCTACAGGACGAGCTCTTCCAGCTAAGTGTGCCTGACTCCGCCTGCAGGTGGATCACAGACAGGAGACAGCACGCGCACACACCTGTGACCAGGAGTCACACACTTTGTGGGTGATACGCTGACTATGGGTAAGTACCTCATACGCCACACTTCAAATAATCCAAACTATCCCTTTAACATTCTTGTATGTATCATTGCATCACATTAACACAAGATTAACTTTTGTATACTCCCTGAACAATATTTTGCACATGACTGCACAATCTGTACAGCTCTTTCATTGAAATAACTGTCATATTATTCTGTTCTTGTTACAGTATTTTTCCTTCTTGATTTTCTTGTAGTATATTTATCATTATGCAATAACATACCACAGTAAATTCCTTTGATCTGAAAACTTACTTGGCAATAAACCCTGATTCAGTTTCAGATTCAGATGTTGAAAATTAGTCAAGTTTAAAAAGTGTGATGAACAGAAATGTATATTTGAGTTTCTGTATATGATTAAAATGTCAGTATTTAACTGTAGATTCAGGAAACAGTTTCTTTATTATTAATTAAAGAAGATTATGTGTATAATTCTAAATGACACTGCTGACCATGCTATATGACCTCACATGTCAGGCTAAATGTGCTACACTTAAAATCAAAAGGATGATTTCTTCAGACATTGTTTGAGTGGACTCAGAGGCAGCATGGTCCTTGTAGTTTTGTGGAGCTCTGCTGTTGACAAAGATTCTGGTGGGAAAAGAAGGAAGAGGTCTGTTTGACCACAACAACAAAGATCTTCCTCATTCTCTCCAGCAGCAGCTCTGAAGTCGTTCTGTGTATCATTGTGGCTGAATCAATAGCGACATGTCTTCAAGCACAATCACTGAAAAGAGGGTCAGGCTTCCTAAAAGCCTGGCTTTAAACAGGACACAACAATCACTCATTTGTGGGGCGCTGGACAAATGTTGTGCTTTTTGATTGAGTCGGACTAGTTCACTCTGCTGGTGGTAGAAGAATATTTTGAAAACAGTTGCAATGTGAGGTTCACTGACATTATTTAGCAAATATTTAAGCAAAAAGACTCCTCAGCCATTACTTCATAACATATCTTTTTTCTTGATCACCAACCAGATGAAGTGGCTAACTGCCCTGGGGCCTGGGGTCCCAAATGCTGCAGGTCCATTTGGCAATCAGTTTGTGGAAGTTTGATTAATTGCAAATTTGTTTAGAAAGATACATCACTTTGTACGTCAGTTCGTTTTACCCAAACTTGAAGGTCTGTTGTGTAGAAGGGCACGGTGGGGGGTTGGTGTCTTGGACCCAGCGTAAAAGCCATGTAGCCTACAGTCCACACTGCACCTGATGGTAATTAAACACAACACGATACACACAGTGAAGAATGGGGGGAAGTGGAGCTCAACAGGGACACAAAAACTATTTTGGCCATCTATAAATTTCTGTGATGGTCTACATTACAGGAGATTTTTTCCTGCGTAAAGGGATAGTTCACCCAAAAATTAAAATTCAGTCATTATCTGCTCACCCTCATGCTGAAGGTATGGTTTAGTTTTTTAGTTCACAAAACACTGCAAACACTGCTGACCAGTTTTTTGAAATGTAAAAACAACAGAGTAAAAACATAAAATGCCTCCATACTGCTCGTCTGGTGTAATCCATGTCTCCTAAAGTCCCAACATGCCAAGTTGACTTTAAAAAAAAGTTATTTACACATTTTTGGCCTGAATCTTCACTGTAGATCCTTAGCTTGGAGCCACGTTCACATACACACTGTCTGAACTGGGTGTGTGTGGCAAACAGCATGTCAGAACTTTAGGAGCCCTGGATTACATGAACGATCATGAATAGAATGTAATATATTTTAATCCAATATTTTGTAAAATTTTTTTTTTGTTGTTGTTGTTTTAGCTAGTCCTATTCCTAAATATATATTTATCTATATAACGATAACTGTGTGCTTGTTTTGTATGTCTCATAAAGTAAGCTATAAAAACAGAATAAAAACACTGGCTTTAAAGCATTATAGAAGCTTATTTCTGCCAGTAAAGGAACAAAGTTATAGCTTTTTATCTAATTATTTCACCTTTTTTTAAATGTCATTGAGCTATTTATCTCATAATTTTGACTATTTAGCATAATTTCGACTTAATACCCCATGTAACATGAACTTTTCATCTTTTTTTCTTTTACTGGTGGAAAGAATTACGTTCGATTGTGTGAGAGAGCGAGTGTGTTTTCATTAAGTGTATGTGTGTGTGTGTGTGTGTGTGTGTGTGTGTGTGTGTGTGTGTGTGGTCTGAGTAGTCTGGTAACCCTCCTGTAGATCAGATGTGATCGGTCTGATCGGTGTAGGTTAGTTGATGGTTGATTATGAGGACTTGTCTCTCTGGAATGTCTCCCGTTTCTCCACCTCCGTCATCAACAAGTGTCTCGCGCACCGTCAGAGCCCTTTCAGTTGCAAATGCACGCGCACAGACTGAAGCCTCGCGCTCTCTCATTGGTCCGCAGCCGAGTGAGCGCACGAGGACAGAAGAAGTTTTGGAGTGAGGCGGCAGAAGAGTTCAGTGTGTGAGCTGAGCTGTGTCTCAACAACAAGTGGTTCCACAGGGCAGACAGACAGACAGAAAGACAGTCTCACAGTAATGACGGACACAATCAGACAAATCATTTAAGACAAACACAAAGTCCGCTGCGCTGTGTCGTGAGCGTCGCGAGGAGCCTAATTAAAGAGTTAATTTGGACCACCCGGCGCTCCCAGTGAACCCAGCAGGAAGACGTGTCCACCAGTCGCCAGGTGGACAGAAGGCGACACACGGCTGCTTCAGGTGTGCTTCAACTCTTCTGGACCTGAGCTGAAACTTCCCCCCACCTGCCGACATGTACAGCATGATGGAGCACGAGCTGAAGCCCACCGGCCAGCCCCCGTCCCACCAGACATCGCAGGGACTGTCCCCGGTCACCGGCAACATGACCGGCAACATGGGCAGCAACGGCAACTCTCACCCGAGCTCCAAGACGGCGTGTCCACCCGGAGGCGACCCCATGGATAAAGTCAAGCGACCCATGAACGCCTTCATGGTCTGGTCCCGGGGCCAGAGGCGCAAGATGGCTCAAGAGAACCCCAAAATGCACAACTCCGAGATCAGCAAGCGGCTGGGAGCCGAGTGGAAGCTCCTCACCGACGCCGAGAAGCGGCCCTTCATCGACGAGGCCAAGCGCCTCCGGGCCGTCCACATGAAGGAGTACCCCGACTACAAGTACAAGCCCCGCCGCAAGACGAAGCCCCTGCTCAAAAAGGATACCCAGGTGGGCAAGTACCCGCTGTCGGCGGGGAACCTGCTGGCTGCCGCGGCGCAGGGCCAAGGTGGCAGTCCGAGGATGGAGAGCTACGGCTGGGGCCCCACCGGGGGGTACGCCGGCATGCAGGGCGAGGCGTTGGGCTACACGCAGCAGCTGCACCGGTACGACCTGTCAGCGCTGCAGTACCCGCCCGCGATGACGGCAGCACAGACGTACATGAACGGAGCCAGCACGTACAGGTGAGCGGAGAGTGTCTGAAAACCGGGCAGGTTCTGCCTCTGTGTGTTATACCTACTGTATCCTCTACTGTAAAGTTACTAAGTAAACACTGTAGGATATTCAAGTACAATTTTGAGGCAGGCTCACTTGTACTTTTAACTTCATTTTTTGTTACTTTCTGCTCCTACTCTGGGTAATTTTGTACTTTTTAATTCTCTAAATCTATTTGATAAATTTTGTTACTAGTTACTTTACAGAATCAATTAATTAATACACAGCAGCAGTTAAAAATGAGCCCCACCTTTACCAGCTCCACCATCAAAATCCAATAATATAATAGATATTATTCCGAAATAGGTCATTTTGCATACATTTGCACCAAAGTTAAGTTTTGAATGCTTGATTTGTACTTGTAACAGTATTTCTACACTGTTGTATTGCTACTTTTACTTGAATAAGTGATCTGAGTACTTCTTCCCCTCTGCCAGTTGTACAGTTAAGGGCAGTTTGCGCAATAACTTCTGATTTTAAACTCTTTTAATCTGGTTGAAGAAAGAGTAGTGAAAATATTAAGTCAGGTGGGCTGTAGCAACCTAATTTACAGTAAAGTTGAAGGATAAAATCTACTTTTTAAATTTTTCAAGTTAACCCCTCAAAAACTGTCCCACTGGAATCAACATTAAGTTTGCATTGGCTGTAAATTTAACTTTGTTTTATAGATTGGAACATTTCTTGTTTCTTTCCCTCAAAGGTCATTTATATCAATAATATAAGAAGTACATGTTTAATAAAATGAAAATGAATAAAATTTTAACAAATGTATTAGTTGTTGAGGTACATACTAGAGCTAAATGATTTACAAAAAATAAAAAATGTAGTTTTATTGCTTTTATTTGGACCTTTTTTTTCTCTTTTACCACTGAAAAAATATAAATATATATAATGATGTTGTCACTTTTGCTTGGGTCAAGCATATTCTCTTTCAAGATTGTTCAGCCGTGGAAGCTCCGTAGCTCCATGCTGCTTCACTTCTAATGACATGTTGTGACACATTTTACCAAAAGATTGCCGCTCCTGTGATTTGGATATTGCACTCGGCCATATTGTGATTTCTAGAGCTGCAACAGTTGTCAACTATTAAATTAATTGCCAACTATTTTGATAATCGATTAATCAAGTAGTTTTTTTTTTTTTTTTTACAGAAAAGAGGGTCAAAATATTCTGCCTCCAGCTTCTTAAAATGTGAATATTTTCTGGTTTTCTTGGTCCAATCTGACAGTAAACTGAATATCTTTTGGTTGTGGATAAAACAAGACATTTGAAGACATCATCTTGGGCTTCAGGAGACACTGATCAACATTTTTTCACAATTTTTTTTGCCATTTTATAGAACAAATGAGTAATTAATTAATTGAGAAAAATAAAAGACAGATTAATTGACAATGAAAATAATCGTTGCATTCCTGGTGATTTTGATCATATTTTGATAAATTGTTTAAGTCAAGCGATGACTGAACAAAAGGCCACCAGTTTATCATGTGACCTGATGATGGCTTTCCAAAAAATTAGAATAAAATAGGGTGAGTGGGTCAGTGGGTCTATGTAAGACCTGACCTGTTAAACCAGCTCACCACAAATCCATAATTATACGTGTCTATATTCCTCCTTTAGGCACATTCACATCTTTGTTTTTCTTTTTTTTTTTTGAAGTTTTTTTTTTTTTGGCCATTTTGTGCCTGTATTGGATAGTGCAGCTGAAGAGTGGATAGGAAATGGGGCAGAGAGAGAGGGGATGACACGCAGCAAGGGGCCAAAGGCGGGAGTCGAACCAGCAGCCGCTGCAGAGGACTAGCAGCCTCAGTACATGGGGCGGATGCTCTACCAACTGAGCTAAACCCCCGCCCCATCTTTGTTTTTCTTTAGTTTTTATTTAAAGTTTGGGACTTGTTGGTCTGAAATGCACCTCTCAGACTAGTGAAGTTGTCAGGCTGCAGTGCATCAGGTGTAAAACAGATATAAAGAACTGTAAAGTGAGATTGAATCAGGTGGATGAAGTGTTGAGGTGAAGCACATTCAGAGCCTTTGAGTCACAGAGGAACTGTGCATACGCTGAAACAACAGGCTTCAGTCTGTTGTCTACTTGTTATGCGTGTGACGCTCCGCTCTGGGCCGGGTCCTGCCTGGAATGTTGATCAGTATGACTTGACGGCAGGCAGGGCCGCTCTGTGTGTGGTCCTCTACCCACAATCCCCTGCTCCTGCTAAACCATTGTCCCTGGTTTCACTCCTGGGTCTTTGCCTCCCGCCATAGGTCTCATGTCCCCCAAACTACAAACACTGAGCACTTTGATGAATGTTGTGGTCTAAGGATGGATGGTGCTGAAATGTATTCCTCTATCTGATCATTTGGGCTTTTTGACTTAGGACTGCAGTCTTAACAACTTTTTATCTTCTTTTTTTTTGTCCAGCAGGTGAATCCTTTAAAGTGTCCCTGAAAGACATTTTAATGTGTGTTATCAGTCAGTGTTTTAGATGTCAAAAACTTTGAGTCTTGTTAGAGGCAAAACTCATAGATGGCTGGTAGTTTAGCTTGTAGCTCTTGATTTTAAAAAGTTTTAAGTAGGAAAAAAGTATGAAAAATGAGTATCATTACAACAACAAAAAAAATCTGCTTCAACTGGTAACACCAATGGATTCCTTTTTTCAAAAGGTTAAGTTTAAGTCAGATGTACTTAAGAATCTGATTACTTTGAAATCAACAGTTTGCATTAATGCAACTTAAATTTAATCCAAATCAATTTAAAAGTTTCCAGTTTTCCAACTGAATTATTTGCTTTACATAAAAGTAAAAAACTGCTCCTCAACAACCTAATCGTACGGGTTCAGGCAGAGTAGGGAAAGTGTTTTTATTGTATTAAAATTATTGTTAGCCTGACTTAATGTTAGCGTGACTTAAACATAATATGTAACATTTCTGCATTAAAATATCTTAAAATTCTAAACATGTGTTCTATTTTTTTGATAGTTGTGAACTTGCGTACATTATCCCAAATGTTCCAAACGCAGAAAAATGTGTAGTTTATTCAAGCTAACAATGTGTCTCCTGCTAGCTGTTGCTTGCTAGTTGTTGTAACTTCTGATAAAACGCAGCATATGTTTGATACTACATAGAGTGAGGAAGGAAGTCGTGAATGTGACTGAAAGTAATGTGAATTAAACGTCGCCCACGAACATGATTTAAGCCTGAGTCACGTCAGATATTGGCAATGGTGGTTGTTTTAAATGTTAAGACAACAACTCCCATGATCCCACCCAGCATCGTCAGACTATGTCTTTTGTTAGTTTTAAATGTGAGAGACCCCTAGCGGCTGAATTTACATATTGTGCAATTAACAACAGCTGGTTTAGTTCAGTGAGTTTATGAAAACTTAAGCAACACAATTTAATGATACATTGATCTGGACTGATACATCGATTCAGTGTTCAACGATCCAATATTATCAATGCGTTGTCGTCTTTAAGATACACCTTTATTTTGAAAATGGTATGTCCGCAAGCTCAGTCATAAATTGTTAAATCATAATATATTTTCTTTTTGTGAGTTGACAGAAATGTAAGTGAATGTGTTAAATGGACAGATGATATTGATCACAGACCCCTGAATTGAATTGCATCGTGGCAGATATCTTCTTGTTGTCCAAATAATCTATATAATACTGTGTTGTGATGAAACTTGTAACAACTTGGCTTCTTTCTGATTCACTAAGAGAAAATGTTGGCTCAACTGCAGGTGGAATAAATCTGTAAAAGGGAGAATGTCATGATGTCAGGCATGCAACGCTAAGAGAAACGCAACTGAAGCACTTTCACTGAAATAAAACCAGCAGCTGTTATAATCTACAAAAGTAGACTCTGCAACAAAACATGACATGACTTCAACTACTAATGAAATACACTTTTTACGCTGGAGGTTGGTCAGGACTACTTGTCGTCTGGTATTCTATGGATTGTGACTGTGAGGTCATTTGGAAAAAATGATAATCTCAAGAAAATTACAAATTAAATGAGCATTTTAAATGCTTTTCATTGTGTTAACAGTTTCTGTTGTGGTCTGTTATAAAAAATAGACCTGTTGATGGCTCATAGTGTGAAAGTTGTGCGCAGAGACATTTCAGAGTGAGAGGGACGTTGTCTGCTGGCCGGTGTCTCTGCAGGGACACTTTAGACCACATCACCATGACTTCTGTCTGCACTGCCCTCTCTCTCCTCAGTCATATGGGAATGAAGTCCAATTAAGTCTCCTGTGACACGATGTGTGTTTGCTACACAAGAAATTGTAGCAAATGTGTCCCTGTCCATTGTTGGTACTATGCAGTTTTGTGTGGATTCTGCATTACGCTGCACGAGGACGTACCTTGTTACTCTGAGCCTGCTCCCAGAAGAATGACCTATCGTCATGTTTTAGCGTCTCGTACTGGTCAGAGTTGTAGTGATTGTAGAGCAGCTCAGATATCCTGTTTCCCAGACCAGCGTCCCTCATGCTGGATTATTTCTGTTTGACTATGATAATGACAGGTTGGCTGACAGGTCCGTTTGCTTAATGAATGTATTGAACGTGGAGATTATATCAAATGAGAAACTTCTCCTTCCCATTGAGACCCAGGCTCATTGAAGTGTTCTCTATAAGCCTGGGTAAGTCTCACTCCCCCTCTAAGCATGTAAAACAGCCAATGGTGGCAAAATGTGAAAGGCCCTATCTAGAGCCACGGTTAGGTTTGTCCGTTCTGGGCCACCGTTGCAGCACTGTAGCTCTATACAGCTTGAGACACTGCTGGAGACATTGTGCACTTGACTTCCTCTATCAAAGTGTCATTGGTGCCTAACAGAACCACTACACTTGGCACATTTTCATCCTGATCACTGGCTTGAATCCAGAACCCAATTATTAACAGCAGTGTTTATTTCAGTAAAACACTAAAAGAAACCCTCTTAACACAGGAACGTCTGCTTTTTTCTTGTTGTGTTTCCATGTGCATGATAAAACACATGGGCTCAACAGAAATGCAACAAGATAAAAGGAGAAATCATTAATACAGCTGTGCATCCATCTATCAAATCCAGCTGTCTTCAAAATAATAAGACAGAAGTCTGTCGATATTTAAATGTGGATTTTGGACAGCATTGCACCAATCTAGGATTAGTTCTAATCAGAGTTTTGAAAATCCAGGGTAAAATAAGGAAATGCAGACTAATCTGTTTATTTACCAGAGTTTATACATTTTACACAAATTAGCATCACTAAAAAACAAATTTGAGCGCTGTTGGGACCTAGTAAATATAAAAGAGGAGGGAACTGTTAGCTAAAAAGTTAATGAAAAGTTGTAGTGTTTTCTAACTAGTTAAAAAGTTAACAAAACGTCTCACTGTTTGCTAACAATTTAAAAAGTTAATAGAATGTTGCTTTGTTTGCTAACTTGCTAAAAAGTTCATGAAACATTGCAGTGTTTGCTAATTAGCTTAAAAGTGAAAATAAAGAAAGCAAAACACGTTGCCTTGTTTTCCAGCTGTCCAAAAAGTTGATAAAACGTTACATTGTTTGCTAGCTAGCCACAAAGGTAGTTAGCCTAGTTAGCCTGCTCATAATGGTTTTGTGAAGAAGCTCTAATTTCTCCTCCTGTGAGTGAAGTTGGCCTAATCTGTATCTTAACTGTCTTTGAGGAACTGTCTTATTTTGCTCAATCCATCTAAAAAAGGCAGCCATTTTAAAAGTAAAACTTCAAGTGCATGTTTGAAGTTAATACTGGATGACATTTTGAAATGGAGTTTAAAATTTTGGTGCTACAGAATTTAAGAAGTGGGTATGCTCTGATATCTTGCCTCAGATGGTGTTTAACATGTATCGTCTTGTCCACTCCACAGCCCCATGTCCTACAGCAGCAGTCCCCAGCAGCCCAGCCCTGTCACCATGTCCATGGTGAAAGCAGAACCAGTGTCCCACTCGCCTCCAACGGGGACGCCAAATCACCACCGGGGGCCTTTGCAGGGTGACCTCAGGGACATGATCAGCATGTACATTCCTGGACCAGGAGGGGATGCCGGCGACCCCACAACACCACAGAGGGGCTACACCAGCGTCCAGCAGCACTACCTCACCGGGACTGTCCCACTCACACACATCTAGAACTGAAAGAGGAACGGTGGGGAGCAGAGGGTGAACTGGGTGGGAGGACCAGAGGTGCTCACGACTCACAGCTGGCTGGACAGGAGATGGGACCAGTTGTAGGGGACTTTGGACTGGCAAAGCAAAGAGACATAAGATGTAAGAAGGAAGGAAGACATTCAGCTGTCTCACAGGTCCACATGTGCCTGAATCACAGACACACAATTGCCAAGTTTTTATAGAATTGCAAATCTCTACCTCTTTGGTTCCACATGGGTTCAGAAAAATGCTCCACACACACCACCATCAAACGTCCAGAGCTGAGACTCGTCCCCGCCCACCACCACCACCACCACCACCCTCCTCCAGCAGACTTCTCTCCATGAAAGGTGTAAAAACAGATGGGGGCAACGTCTGTTTATTGTGTACATATTAGGAAATGTTACTTTTGTCTTTTTATATTTTTAGAACTTATCCATAATAAGTCAAAAGACTCCTTGATACCACCTGAAACACTTGTGACACCGGCACCCAGCTGGTGTCCTCTGTGGAGCCAGTCAACAGAAGAGACGCATCACCCGGCAACCCGGTCGATGGATCAAACTCTCAGCTGGTGACGGACAAATCACCTGCGCCGAGGTGCTCCGGTTGTCGGGTGTTTTGTTGTGGCTGTCCTGACGTGTGGGCGGAGCTGGAGAGCAGCTGGGTGCCAGCGGAGGAGAACGGGAAGGAAAATGCACAACGTGAACGACAGAGCTTGTTTTTAAAATCAACTCTTTGTGCCTTGGCTTTGGTTTAGTACTCTTATATTTTTTTATACCTTATTTTTAACTGTTGAAATCCTGTTGGACGACACGGAAAACACCTGTTGGACAATCAGCACTGCATCCACAGGACATTAACACAGCACGCTCTGCCCGCGTGATTCTGCTGCCTGTACGAGTTTTATTTGCTATAACTAGTTTTAGATTTGACCTTTTCATGTAAATGTTGGGATGCATTTGTTCTGGCAGCATCACTGTCACTTTGCTTTAGGCAGAGTTCTGTTGTTTTTAGACTTTTTATTAAGGAATTTAATCTGAAATGCTGCGTTTCAGTCGAGTTGTTTTATTCCAAACAGACTAGGAAGTTAGCTCTTCCACTGAGTGACAAAAAAAACTCTTTCCAGGTATATTTTTAATGACCTATCAGTTTGTGTTTTTATCACCAGTTTCAGATTAAAATTCTAGTAAACTTTCCTTCCTGTTTCTAACATTCTTCCAGACAGTTATCACTCCATGAAAAGTGTTTTTAATCCTGGTTCTCTTAAACTGACAGTACTGTCATTTGTCTTTTTTTTGTCTGGTAATAGTGCTGCTATGGACCTAAAGGGAACTTTTATTTTCAATCTACAAAACTGTGAATATTGAATGTGTTAGATTCTTCAAACAACTGGTGACTCTGAAGCGTTCCATTACTAACTGAAGCCGATGCCTGGCTGAGTTTTTTTGAAAAAGGGAGAGCAGTTTTATTAAAGTAATGCCTGAATGTTTACATCAAGTATTTGAAATCTTAACTTTTATACTGACTTGTATCTCTATTTTTAGAATGAATTCTCCTGTATGTAAATGCTGCCATATACTATAGTTACTGTATGTAGCATTCATGTAAATAATGTATAAATGTGTGGGCTCTTATAGTAAGAGTCTGGATTCTCTTTTTGATTAAAAAAATCTTTGTTATGGCTTTCATGACAATATTAATAAAAAGTACAAATCCTTTTTTTCATTACTGATGTCATGTCAAATGTTTGTGTACTTTTAGTTCAGAGTATTCTATGTTATGGAAATAATAAAATCCCAATTTCACACAATGACAAAATTACATTCAGTGGCCACTTAATTAGGTACAATTTAATACAATCCAACAGCTCTCGCACAAACCTGTGGAAGGTCGTTTCTGCCACTGAAACAACAAATATCCCCCAGCACGTCATAATTATGAGATAAAAAGTTGAAATTACGACTCATAATTTTGACTTTTTATTCTCGTTTATGACCTTTTAACTCATGATTATGACTTTTTATCTTATAATTATGATTTTTATCATAATTATGATTTAGTCATCTCATAATTATGACTTACCATGGTGTTACTTTTTTCTTTCAGTGGTGGAAATGTGCTTCCATAGAGACTTAACCTCCAGAGTTCATTTCATATAGTTTGCGCATCTTTCCTTCTTTCCAGACGATCATTTTATTCATATCCACGATTCCATGAAGCAAACTTAGACTTGCTATGAATCACACAGTAAACATCAGACCTCCAACAAGTTTTGTATAATACAGACCTGGTGATCAGCAGAGCTGCATCTATTCATCGACGAGTCAAAAGACAATAAGTTGCCAACTATCTTGATAATTATTCGTTTTTCATTTTTCTCAAACATTTGCTGGTTGCAGCTTCTTAAATGTGAGGATTTGCTACTTTTGTTTGTCATCGTCGTTCTTTGACATTTTATGGACTAAATGATTAATTGATTCATCATGAAAATAATCAGAAGATTTATCAATGATGAAAATATCTGTTAGTTGCAGCCTACTCACAAGATGCACACTGCAGGTAAAGCCTGCCACTGGCTGCTTAGTTTCAGTCGGCCTCCGCTATCTACATTTTCAAAGCCCCCCGGAAACAAGAGTGACCTACACACTGAAAATGACAAATTAGCACCTGGGTCACTAATGGTTCATATGTGTTACCTTGTTTTTTGCAATTTGGACATTTTAATGCCAGGGTTCGCCTCCCCGTGTGAAAATGTTCCACAAAAACAAGCTCCCTCCCGGTGCTATTTTGCAGGGAAACTGGTCGCTGCGTCCTGGGCTTGGCTCCGCCCAGAACAATTGTTACTGGTTTAGTGAAGTAAAAAACAAGGCCCGGTGTTTGTTTTTTCTCCTCTATAGCAGAATATCAGTGTGTGGAACCAGACTTTTCTCCAGCAGGACTAGTTGCAGCTCTTATGTTTAGTGTGTTTCATTACAAGACACAAGCAAGTTCATATTTTCATATCTCTCAGAAATGAATGTTTGTACATTTAAAAATCTGAAACACAACAGGATGATTATTAAAATGGTTTGTTTTAATGCAGCTACATGATTTGTTGTAAACTGAATAAAACATGTTTAAATTACTGTGAGCTTTTAAATAGGCCCACTTCATTATTGTTCCATACACACACTAAACTGTGATCACATTATATAATATTGTCTTAGATTTTGGATGTGGTTATATGGTTTGTGTCATAAGTGTATTCATTTCCTGATTTTAAAGGAGTAGTTCACCCAAAAATTAAAAGTCATTATCTACTTACCCTCATGCTGATTGAAGGTAAGGTTTAGTTTTTTATTCCACAAAACACTGGGAGATTCTGCAACACCGTTTTCCTGTGAAACTCCAGCAAACAATGGAAGTGACCAGTTTTCAAATGAAAAAAAACTATTTTTAAAAAAACATAAAATGCCTCCATGCTGCTCATCTGATGTAATCCAAGTCTCCTAAAGCCCTGACATGCTGTTTGCACACCGTCACACCT